>OY759262.1:54002489-54064989 GCA_963662155.1 Lamellibrachia columna
TATTGGTATAGGCACTTTACCATCCCAATGGACAGTCAGTGGAGCACGGCACTGCTTCGTGAATTGTTTAGTGTTTCTACCATCTCAACGCGAAGTTTGACACGTTGTCGCTTGATGGAAAAATTTAATTTATAGTGAATTCAGAACATCACGCGCACGAACGTACTCAGCCGTAAGGTAGCCATTCGGTCGCTTACTTTTGTAGGTCCAACGCTGCAGCGATATGTTTAATACATTTTGCGCGCTCTCCATGCCCCTTCAGATTTTTCAGAAGTCAACGAAACTACTTCTGCTTCAGCTCGTGTTGCTGTTTCTCATTCATTTGACGACGCTGCTAATCTTGGTGACGTCTTCTAGTATTTGCCACCTTTTTGGCTAAAGGGTGGCATCAAAGCATCAAACATAGAAATGGCTCCAGTCACACGAGAAAGGTCAGGTGATAAATAAAGATGACAAGTCAAACAACATATATATATATATATATATATATATATATATATATATATATATATATATATATATATATATATATATATATATATATATATATAAATTCTATATATATATATATATATAATTTTTGGTGGGACTCAGTTGATACACACACAATGTTTAAAGAACTTAAGCGGACGTCCAGAAAACCAGAAGAAAAGAAAAAGATTTAACAAATGTGCTAGCCTAATGTATTTGGTTTTACGGATAAAATAAACCGTTTTTTATATAAGTAGTCTACAACGTATGGACACACCTCTTTACAGAGCATGATTATTGCGAACTGCCGAAAATTCGCGGTCCGTGCCGAGTAAGGATACTCAGATACTACTTCGATAGGTTGAAGCAGAAGTGCAGCCCATTCCATTACAGCGGTTGCCGCGGAAACAAGAACAATTTTAAATCCTTCGGTGATTGCCAAAGCAAATGTCGCGGTGTCATTAATGATACTGCATCAAGCAGGCACAGACGTCTTAGTAAGTGGCCGACATAACTTGTATTTGTATTGTTCATTTGTGCATGCATATATACAAACATACACATATACAAACAATACGCCTATATATCTTCGACAAAATGTGCTTGTTTGCATTGTATCTATTACACACTTCTATCGTTTCTTCGTGTTTTGTTTATCGCTTCCCTTATTTTTTCCAAGTTAACAAATTGATTAATAATGCTCACAATTTCGTAGTTAAAGAGGTTCCAGCATTATCGCTCACTGCGTCATTCAAATTTACCTTTGCTCAGTATTTTCTCTTATATTTCTTCTCGGTTGCTATTTAACTGTACTTGATTTAACTTTTTTAATATTAACATGTATTTGATTATGAGCAATGTGACCCTTTTGATCGTATATGTTAACATTGTCAACTATATACTTTTGTGAGGACAACACTATATAATATAATGCATTATTCCCCCCGATTAGTTCCAGCACATGTTGAATAAGGACATTATCATGTATTAAACATATAAATTGTTGTTCTCCACCACCTGTGCTCTCAAGAAATGTCCATTGTCTATGGCCGTGCATGGTTAAGACCCCAATCATGGTACATTCCCCAGTTCCATTGCAATCTGTTTCAACTAATTTTATTTCGTAAGCCTGAATAGAGTCTTAAAATGGACATTTCGTAGAAATATATACCTCAATGTAAACCATGGTAACCATCTTATAGTTGTGTGTTCTATTGTGTGTTACTAATGTTGTCCAGGCCAGATATCACAAAATGCAATAGACAAACTTACAAACGCCATCCTTGATCAATTCCCTGGAGATTACGAGAAATTAGCCAGCATGTTGAACGCCAGTGGTAAGTTTTTTTTCTTCCAAATATGACCAAACCGGCATTTAATGTAGGGTTGTGAAATGGTGTTGTACAATTATTATTAAAAGTAGTAGTAGTAGTAGTAGTAGTAGTAGTAGTAGTATTAGTAGTAGTAGTAGTAGTAGTAGTAGTAGTAGTAGTAGTAGTAGTAGTAGTAGTAGTAGTAGTAGTAGTAGTAGTAGTAGTAGTAGTAGTATGATATAATAATGATAGTGTGATGAATGAAACATTTGCCATTATACACATATTATTATTATACACGTTACAAGTAATGCTAATGTAATGTTATCCACGAACTATCGATCCTAGGTTTATAAATACGTTACTGGAACCCGGCAATATTATGTTGTAACTGAACATGTTCGCAGTGGCAGGTGTCAACGACAACAACATAATTGGCGGTGATGATGATACAAGCGGCGGTGACGACGACGAAAGTGGCGGTGATGACGACGAAAGTGACGGTGATGACGACGAAAGTGACGATGATGACGACGAAAGTGGCGGTGATGACGACGAAAGTGGCGGTGATGACGACGAAAGTGGCGGTGATGAAGACGAAAGCAGCGGTGATGAAGACGAAAGTGGCGGTGATGACGACGAAAGTGGCGGTGATGACGACGAAAGTGGCGGTGATGAAGACGAAAGCGGCGGTGGCGACGACGGAAGCGGCGGTGGCAACCACAAAAGTGGTGGCGATGTTAAACGCAAGTATTTAGTACATGTACATATGCCGAAAACATCTTAGTGTTGTTTATATTTTCATTTTTGTTTGCTTAAATTTGATTATCTCATGAAAGTTGTTTCACTAATATATGCAGTGTAAACAAACATACCATTAACGTTGCAAGGTCTGTTGAGAACGTATTTGGACAATTTACTTTGACAATAAACATCGCCATATGTATGAGACACGCAACTGATCCTAGACTAAAACGATATAATAATGCTAGTTATTATTATGTTGGTTGTACGTCCAACTTCGGTGTTATCTTTGAAGTCCGGGTGAGGATGGCACCGATACCGGTCGTCGATTATGGTGTTTGGGAGAAAAAGACTACTCTGTCATAAGTAGTGGATTCCATCGGGCTTTTCAAACTTTTCTACGTTTCATTCAATTTACTTTTGTCATCACCATCATCGGTATCATCATCAACAGCAATGGAAACCTACGATTCACCTGCCTGCAATGAGTTTCAGTTTCATATTTGTGGTAGCGGGTGACGAATATAAATAGGTCAATATTAAAAAATGCGCATTTCATTGGGCGAAGACAAAGTATTGTATCCAATCTGCAGTGTTCTTTTACTAGTGTTACTCCGCGTCCTTTAGTTCTACTAACTTCCTTACAGTTGAAGACAATATTTCTAGAAGTAGGCATATCATCACAACTATTCAATATTTTGAAAACTTATGTTTGTCCTACTTGCAATTCTCTCTTGTTGTGTCGACTCAAACCACACTCCAGTAGGTGTTTCTTTCATAACTAATCTCACTGTCTCAACTTACAACTCAGGGATTATCATCTACAATTAGGTTTCCTCTCTATTCTGTACCAGAAGTAAATAATATTAATTATTAACTTCTATGGCGCCTATATCCTCAGGAACCTGAGCTCAGAGGCACAACAAAACAGAATCATTAAGCATAATCATGAACAGGGACGCGCAAAATCATTATCAGAACCAGGGACAATTGATGGGGAGTTCATTCCAGACCCTAGGCGCAGCGACAGAGAAAGCACGTTTACCCAAATTTTGTTTTAGGCACTATCAGTTGTGAAATTGATGATCTGAACTGACTAGGGATATTTGAAAGATGCAGGAGACTAGCCAAGTAGGATGGTTGTTGTGTAGATAGAGCACGATATGCAAGAGTGGACAGCTTAAAATTAATTCGTGATGGTGAAAACCGAGGCACCATGAGAACCACACGTGCCAGACAATGTTGTAATCGTTGGAGTTTAGCCAAGTCTCTTTTAGCAATGATATTTAGTAGTGAATTACAATTGTCAAGGCTGCTACTAATTAATGTTGTTGATATTGTTTTAGCAATATATATATATATATATATATATATATATATATATATATATATATATATATATATATATATATATATATATATAGCATAACGTATATATATAGCATAACGTGTATATATATATATATATATATATATATATATATATATATATATATATATATATATATATATATATATATATATATATATATATATATGTGTGTGTGACGCCGAATTCGAAGGAAGTCACCTATATTATAGAAAATAGTATAGAAATATGCTGGCGAAAGTTGAAGTCACTATCAAAGACAAAACCTAGATTACGAACAGTATCTTAAATGAGTGTATCACTGCCAAGCAGTTTAACTGGAAAATGGTTGATGACCCTATTTCGTTGTTGTTTAGATTTGTCATATGCAGACTCGGCTTGGCGTTAGCACAGTAACACTGAACAATTATTATAAAATACTGAAGGAAACGTACAAATTTACAAACAAACAGACAAACCAGAAACAAAGAAACAAAGAAATACAAAGACAGTTAAAAATAATAACGGTGATAGAACTAACATGAATATTAGTCATAAATAAAGTTGCATCGAAGATGTTGTCACTTACTGAACAGTTTTAGAAAGGGGTGACAAACTACGTGTATAAGATCCTAACACAGGAAGTATATTAGGCACGACACGGATTGGGAAATGAATCTGAATCACCAAGTGCATTTTTCAATGCGTATCCTACTGAGTTCGTGTTTGCTCAATATATATTTTCTAGTAGCGATATACAGCTACAATGCATGCGGCTGACATATGTTTAAGTTTTGGTATAAGCATTGCACCTCCTACAACGCAGTCGATACACTAACACTACATTGACGGTATTCCAAGCAAAAGTGCTGACGCGCCGTCTTTTAGGAAGCCGTTTTACATACAGACTTATGTTGCAGGTGTACAGAAAAACGTGTAGACTGACGTGCAACTGGAACGGAAAAGAAAGACAGAAATTTAATTGAGAAGCCAATAAATTTCGTAAAATGTATGTTGTACGCAATAAAGCTGTTTTGGGCGTAGCTTGTGTGTACGTGTTATTAATAATAATGATTTAGCCCAACAACATATCAATTATATTTACCGTGCTACGTACACACTTGTCCACACTTTCAAAGTTATATGGGTCATTCCATAATTTCGGTACACTTTTAAGAATTTTTTTTTCCATCTCAACACACTTATGTATGATGTATTTACCGTTATGCTATATAGTATTACCTTCAAATTCATGTTGTCTTTACATGTACATTACACATTGAATGGAAAATGTGATCGTTTTAGCAAGCAGCGATTTCTGAAATAGCCACGTCCCAATGGTACAATTGGTTAGTAGATGGGAAGGCATGCCGTATTCCCGGGGCAAATGTCAGGAGATTCTACCGCTATTCTAACAACATGGCCAATGTTCCATTTCCTGTATGATTCTGACAATATGTGCGATGGATTTGACTAAGACACATTTTGCCTCAGCATAGTTCTTATTGATCAATAAGACACGGTCTCTTTTAGCCATACAATACTCAGTACACTTAGGACAACCTCTGTATTTTATTTTCTTACAAATGTACCCAGCTATGTAAGCCTTCTTGGGCACTCACTGTCTTGTCAATTGGGGTGTTTTCTGGAACTTCATTGACTCTCAACATTGTCTTCACCGACGCTGGCAGAAATAAATCTGACGACCAACTGGAACTGCCTCGCCATTCAAAGGGACCACGTGACAGGAAATACCCAATCGGCAGCTGCTTTCTTTGACACCTTCCTCCAGAGTCGTGTCTTCGACAACGACGGCGCACACGGTACTCTTGGCCTGCATGCTTCCGTCTAATTGAGTGACCTTAGTTACGAAAGTCGCTTATTGCAATGTGGTTTGACAACAATAGAGACCAGGAGACCAAATAGAAGTGTTTAAAATAGTGAATGGTTATGAGGATGTTGACAGGAATATGTTCTTCAAACTTAAAGGAAGCAGTAGAACCAGAGGACACAAAACAGCATTAGTTAAGTGTAAGTTGGACATGAGAAAGTACTCTTTCTCACAGAGGGTGATAAATGAATGGAACAAACTGCCAAATAATTGTGTTAATGCTAGTAGTGTGAATATGTTTAAAAATACAATTGACAGATATTTGATAAGGGCGGGCTACACATAGATGAGAAAATTGTTGGACTTTCGATAAGCCAATGGCTTCCTTGTCCACTTGCCATCAGGAACTTGTTGTTTGGGATGGCAACCTTGTTAAACCTTGTCTTATTGGCCGATTTGGTCATTGACGCCTGGGTAGGTCTAGAATATATATGTGTCAAGTTACGACAACGCAACAGGTCGCGTAAGTTTTTCGTGAGTTCTGCGCCCTGTATTCAGTTCAGATTTCGATTTCGTCGCAACCGAATGTTGCGACGTCGTGATAATGCATTTATGGGTATCGACGACATCCAGGTGTGTACCAATTAAGCATTTTGTTATTTTTTAGCGTACCGTGCATCTGCCGTGTTTTCAAAGCGGCACCCAAGCATTACCAATGCAATGGCAATGCATATCGTCGCATGAAAACAATCAACAAACGGGACCGATTATTAATTGACTGCGTTGATTTATAGGTTTAATGCGTGTTACTTATAATACAATTATGTAGGCAAGTTTAAAAACACTTGAACTGTGATTTATAGGTTTAATGCGTGTTACTTATAATACAATTATGTAGGCAAGTTTAAAAACACTTGAACTGTGATTTCTATTAAACTATCCACTATATTGAGTGTGTGTGGCAAGGGTTTCAACTTAGAAAAACTGGAACTGTGCCTAGATACACTAAACATTTCATTTGATTGCAAAGGGTTAACTGAGACATGGCTCACCGACCACGATGACACTAATTATAACATGAACGGTTATACTCCGGTTACGCATCCCAGACAAGAAGGGAGAGGAGATGGGGTTGGCATTTACACATTTACCCATTTACACTTAATGAAGATATATGACCGTAGTCATTATGAATCCATCTTCATTGAGATAAAAACAAACAACAATACCTTCATAATAGGTTCTATATATAAACCTCCAAATTCTAACATAGATAGTTTCAACGATGAACTACTTAGTATCTTAAACTCAACATCTCGGGAAATTAAAAACAGTATAATAATGGGGGATTTTAATTTAAACTTAATTAATACCAACTCACGCCAAGTTAATGATTTCACCAACAATACGTATGCAACTGGATTCTATCCAACAATCAGTAAACCAACAAGAATTGCCAATCACTCGGCTACAATAATAGATAATATATTCACCAACATAACACAACACAAAATCCACTCTGGCATTTTACACACTGACATATCCGACCACCTCCCAATATTTAACATTTATGACAATTGTAACCTCCCACTTAAACCAGGATACAAAACACTCTACAGACGAAATAAAAGTGAAAAAACTTAGCGAAACTCAAAATAAAATTAAAATGCACAAACTGGGATGATATGTATAACGAATATAATCCAGATGCCTCATACAACGCATTCATAAACACACTTAATACATTAATTGATGAATATCTCCCGATTAAAAAAAATAAAATTAGAGACAATCCCAGCTCAGAATGGTTGACAAAGGGAATATTAACCTGAAGCAAACACAACAATATTGGATATAAACATTTTAAAAAGAACACAGCAGCTGACAATGAAACAACCTACAAAACATATAAAAATAAACTGACACATATAATCAGGCTTTCAAAGAAAAATTATTATAAAAACAAATTTGATCTCCAAAAAGGTAATGCAAGGAAATCATGGCAGCTAATTAAAGAAGTCTTGAAATGCAAACCAAAAGTAACAAATCCGAGCACAAGTTTCACTTTGTTGGACGGCTCAGAAACTTCAAACCCAAAAGACAGCAAACGAATGTAATGATTATTTTATACATGTTGCGTCAACTCTTGTTAAAGGCATACCCACTACAGGAGATGACCCAACTGAATTTGTTCAAACAAATACTAATAGTTTTTTCTGCCGAATAAGTCCCCAAATAGCTCCTCTACTATCGCATATATTCAACAACTCTTTTTCTACTGGAGTGGTGCCACGTCAACTAAAAATAGCAAAAGTAATTCCAATACATAAAAGTAATGATCCGAATAACTTCTGCAATTATAGACCAATCTCAATTCTGCCATGTTTCTCAAATATTCTGGAACGTCTTATGTATAATCGAACGCTTTCTCAACCAGTCCCACATAATATCAGAAGCCCAATACGGTTTCAGGAAAAAATATTCCACTTTAATAAATCTCATAGATAAAATAGCAACTACTTCAATATAGGTATATTTATTGATATATCTAAAGCCTTCGACACTATAGACCACAATATACTATTCCAAAAACTGAACTGTATCAGAGGGCACATACTAACTTGGATCAGGAGTTACCTAGAGCACAGGACACAATATGTCACTTAAAACAATGTAAATTCAAATCACAAGACAGTGATGTGTGGTGTGCCACAAGGCTCTATACTAGGGCCACTATTATTTATACTTTACATCAACGACCTTTGCAACACTTCAACTATTATGAAGTTCACTCTTTTTGCAGATGATACCAGTATGTATCATTCACATCAAAATTTAACTTCACTCATAGAAGAGGTTAATAATGAAAATAAAAAAATAACACAGTGGTTTCGCACAAATAAACTTTCCCTAAATATTATATTATATTATATATTATATTATATATTATATTTACATCAGTAAATAAAAAGTACAAACATCTCATCTCAAGCAATACAGATCAACGGATCGGCCATCCCTCAGGTTAACCTCACCAAATTTCTTGGTGTGTATATAGACGAACACTTAAATTGGTCAATGCATTTTAACAAACTGGCAACTAAACTTGCACAAAATATTGGCATACACTGCAAACTTAAACATTTCCTCCCCTCGTACATCTTAAAAACGATTTACTGTAATTTAGTACTTCCACATCTACAATAGTGTACTCTAATATGGGCTAATACATACTCTACAAAACTTAACAAGATCAGAATGCTGCAAAAAAAAACTGTTACAATCATTAACAATTCTGATTACCTCGCTCACTGGAAGATATCTACAAACTGCAGCTGGGGCTACTTATGTACAAGCTTTCTCATGAAGCACTTCAAACAGCATCTCAACACTATTTCAAAGGAATATTTAAATCCACAATCACAATACTAGGAACAGCAATGATTACTTTATGCACGAAGCACGGACAAACACACGGAAATTTACAATTAAATACTCTAGGCCCTTGTTCTGGAATTCCATACCAGAACACATACAGAATTCTACATCAGAAAACCAATTTAAATACAAGTTAAAACAACGCCTAGTCTCAACATATTGAACATGTCCTGATTGTGGCGCCGCGGGGGCATACACCGTTGGCTGTGATATCCAGCAGATCAGCAGCCACCACCATACTGTAAATGTACTGTAACTGTAAATGATATTGGACAGGTACTGTCACCCTACTCTTGCGTGCCAAATAAGCGTCCCATACACGCGTATTTATTTGATGAAAAATGCCACCCTATACGCACCTTATTTGGCACTACACTATTATTAAATTTAAACGTTTATGCCAGCTTATATTCTCCGATAATCGTGGCAAATTATGCAGGGCATAATTTTTAGGAGAGCAATCGCTCTCACTCCCTACAGCTAGCGCTAATCAATCATTCACGGAGCTCGCGCTAAAATCACCTGCTCCCAACTAGAGTTGCAAGAGTATTCAACTTGTCATTAGAAGAGCGAGTTGTTCCGTTTGAATGGAAAGAAGCAAACATCATACCATTATTTAAAAAGGGTTCGAGAAATAAGTCAGATAATTACAGACCAGTGAGTTTAACGTCAGTGATTTGTAAATTATTAGAAAGGTTAATTAAAGACCATATGGTGGACTTCCTCGTTAAGCATAAATTATTAAATTCTTCTCAACATGGATTCCTTAAATCGAGGTCGTGCTTAACAAATATGTTATGTTTTGGGAAGAAATCACTAAGTGGATAGACGTGAGATCGCCAGTAGATATTATGTACTTAGATTTTCAGAAAGCTTTAGACAAAGTGCCACATCAAAGATTACTATTTAAATTAAAAGCCCATGGTATCGGGGATATCATAACTGACTTGATAGCACAATGGCTGACTGACAGAAGACAACGAGTTGTAGTAGATGGAGAAGTTTCAAATTGGAAATCGGTTTAGAGTGGGGTAGCTCAAGGATCAGTATTAGGACCTATATTATTCTTAATATATATGTCAATGACTTTGACGACAGTATAACAAGTAACGTACTGAAATTTGAGGATGACACAAAATTGTTTAGAAAGGTTAATACTGATGGTGATAAACAACATTTACAAAACGATCTAGACAGATTAGTGAAATGGTCTGAGAAATGGCAGATGCTGTTCAATTTTGGGAAATGTAAATGCCTACATACAGGACATGGGAACTTGAATGTAAACTATAAAATGGGAGATACCGTTATGGGTACTACTGTAAAAGAAAAGGACTTAGGAGTTACAATAAGCGCTGATATGAAAGTTTCAGAGCAGTGTGATATTGCAGCTTCAAAGGGTAATCAAATTCTTGGATTGATTAGAAGAAACATAACATACAAGGGAAAAAGTTAATTATACCTCTTTATAAAGCAATAGTTAGACCTCATTTAGAATACTGTATACAAGCATGGAGACCATATTGTAAGAAGGATATAGATACGCTTGAACGCATACAAAGGAGAGCAACTAAAATGATTCCAGAACTGAGAGACCTTAGTTATGAAGAACGCCTGAAAGAATGTGGTTAACCACTGTAGAGACATGGAGGTTAAGAGATCAGATTGAAGTTTTTAAGATATTGAATGCGTATGAAAATATTGATAGAAATATGTTTTTCTCACTCAAGAATGACAGCAGAACTAGACGACATGAGGTAAAATTAGTAAAGAATCAATGTAGATTAGACATCAGGAAGCACTCGTTCTCACAGAGGACAATAAATGAATGGAACGAATTGTCTACAGATTGTGGTTATAAGTAGATGAACATAGTTGGACTCTCGATAAGCCAATGGCTTCCTTGTCCACTTGCCATCTGGGCCTTTGGCTTGGATGGCAAATCTTGTTAAATCTTGTTAAATGTGGCTCCCTCTGACGGCTTTCATCCTTTCGAACGACAGTCGTGAATTTAACGGGATCCCGTGCTTCTGAGAATCCTAGATTAGACCGTTAGGAGTCCATGATTAGATGAATCCGTCAGAATACTTAGTTATCGGGAGCACAACATGGTATATTATTAGTTTAAACGCCTTCATCATCGCGTAAACCGACCGTAAATGGCCGCCGTGCGCATCGCCTCAAACCGGTCGTAACCGGCTATCGGTGGTTTCCCCTGAAACGGGCTCTCGTATTCAATTCAATAAAACTTTAATGTCCATTTAAAAATGGAAAATTCCCCGGTTTTTCATAGATATAAAATGCGTTTACTATATCTGCGGTGACACGAATACGCACAAAGTTTATACATATTCGGCAGAAAAAAAAACAATACAGTCGATCCGCGTAGTTTTCTAGGGACGCCTTGGCTTCGCGTCGAGTAAAAAAAAAATGCTTCGGCGCTAAAAAGGCAAATATACTAGTGATTTTTTTTGCACTGTACTATTATTTGTTTTGAACAACTATACTGTTATTCGGCACTATACTATTATTACATTTGACCGATTTGCCACCCTATACTTTATTTGGCCTATACGTTTATTCGGCACTCAAAAGTACATAATATTCAAAGGGAAGAAAATATGCGACGACCTACTGGCAGGTGCACTTCCTGGCACACAAGCAGCGATGTCCCAGACGTGTTGGTCGAACATAAAAGTATTTCAAATGTACTTGATCGAACATTTCCTAAAATATGTCCCGAACAACAAATATGAGCATCTCCTCCTCCTCTAGGATGGACACAGCTTCCACATGAATTACTTGACGTAGGGGTTTTTGGGCCTATTAATGTGTCGTACTATAATGAGTGCCGCAACTACTTGCGAAAACAACCAGGCTAAATAATAACCCGATATGATGTATGCTTCCTCACAGCCAATGCATCCAGTCATACAATGACTCCGGGAAATATCATCGGCAGTTTTAAAAGCACCGGCATTTACCCATTCAATACAAGTGTTTTCACTGATGAGCAGCTGTCACCAAGCACGTCTAGGTGACCAGCGTGAACCACACACAAATATGACCTCAGCACTGCGTGGCACTGGTGAACAGCGTGAACCGATCACATATGTTAACTCAACAGTGTATGGGACTGGTAAAAGGTGTTAACCAGTCATAACTGCAAACAGCAGCACATCACCCCAGCAAAATCACCCCCCCCCCCACACATACACACATTGCCTGTGTATTTCCGAAGAGACATTAACATCCGTTGGTCCCTTCTACGTGGTGCATGTGCAGATATATGTGGATAGGCCACGGGAAGTAAAATATTCCTCACAGGGAAATGTAAAAACATATAGTGAACTCACAGAGCTGGTGCTCTATTTCTAAGCTAGGCCCTGTCTTTGCGTCAAATTCCTGTCAAAATCCTGATAGCAATTTCGACTTTGTCATCCCTCGACCACCCTTATCCGACACCGTGCCCACTGTCACTACGAAATTAATTATCTTAATGTTTCCGGTGATGTTTTTGGGTAGAGAGGCTAAAAAATACACATAATCACTAGTGTAGGGGTTAGGGGTATAAATAGTGATGCCCTGTCTTGTCGCGAGTTAGCAATATTGCTGTGCTATGTCGTGTCAACTCTAATGTACGACATGGGAAAGGGGGAATAAAACGGGGGTTTCTGTTTTTTGCTAAACTGGTGGGTAAGAACAAAGAATAATTAACTATGTTCTGAGAGGAGGTAAATGTAGAAGGACACTACTGTATTGCTGAGGGATATGGCATCATCATAGGGGTTAGAAGGTGGATAAAGGGTGAGCTAAATTGTTGGTTGGGGGTTAAACTGTCTGTTGTGGTGATTATGGTTACATTATAGATAGAAGGGGCGCTAGCTCGTTGTTTGGCGGTTTACGATTTATCGTAACCATGTCCTTTTATTTATTTTCACTCCAGTTTATCTGTCTTCGTCCTTTATGCATTAGCATGGCATTTATTAGCTTTTATACAATCGTGGTTGAATTTTAAGAAAAACACGCCACCTTTTTGTTTTATTCGGTATAGTTTACTTTTCGTTACTTCACTTTACTTTCCACCACTTGATTTTGCTTTGATTCGATTCAATTCGATTCAATTCATTTTAATTTAATTTATCCGTTATTTCTGTAGGGGTTGCGGAGAGATGCAACCTTCTTTCAGTAGCAAGGAAGGAGGTGATCTTGAGTTTTCCTAGTCCCTGTAACACAATCGACCCACCTCTTTTTCGGCCGCCCTCTTGCTTTGTATTCACAGGTATACACGTTGTATGTCTTGAAGCTGGTTGATTTGGGTGCATCTTGATTAAGTGTCCTAACTGTTATCTTCTTTGTCGATCGTGTCCCCACTATATTTCTTGTATGATCGTTCCTGACATCGTCACCTTCTGGTCTTATTTCGATCTATTCCTGCTTTTATTTGATGCATTTACCAATCTGACGACTGTGGATAGAGTTAGTGGAAAGTAGCCAAATTGGAAGCAGGTCAAGTGAGCACCATTGGTTGGTCTCGACTGGATGATCATCTGCAGTTTTTTTTGTCAGTTCAATAGATCCCATTTAGTGTGTGAGTTACCGACGGAGCAGGATGCAATAGTGTGCGATATACTGACGGAGCAGGATGCAGTAGGTTGTGAGATACTGATGGAGCAGGATGCAGTAGTGTGTGAGATACCGACGGAGCAGGTTGCAGTAGTGTGTGATATACAGACGGAGTAGGATGCAGTAGTGTGTGATACACTGACGGAGCAGGATGCAGTAGTGTGTGAGACACTGACGGAGCAGGATGCAGTAGAGTGTGTGATACTGACGGAGCAGGATGCAGTAGTGTGTGAGATACCGACGGAGCAGGATGCAGTAGTGTGTGAGATACCGACGGAGCAGGATGCAGTAATGTGTGATACACTGACGGAGCAGGATGCAGTATTGTGTTAGATAATGACGGAGCAGGATGCAGTAGTGTGTGAGATACTGACGAGCAGGATGCAGTAGTGTGTGATACACTGGCGGAGCAGGATGCCGTAGTGTGTGAGATACTGACGAGCAGGATGCAGTAGTGTGTGATACACTGGCGGAGCAGGATGCAGTAGTGTGTGAGATACTGACGGAGCAGGATGCAGTAGTGTGTGAGATACCGACGGAGCAGGATGCAGTAGTGTGTGATATACTGACGGAGCAGGATGCAGTAGTGTGTGATTAACTGACGGAGCAGGATGCAGTAGTGTGTGATAAACTGACGGAGCAGGATGCATTAGTGTGTGAGATACCGACGGAGTAAGATGCAGTAGAGTGTGATACACTGACGGAGCAGGATGCAGTAGTGTGTGAGATACCGACGGAGCAGGATGCAGTAGTGTGTGATATACTGACGGAGCAGGATGCAGTAGTGTGTGATACACTGACGCAGCAGGATGCAGTAGATTGTTAGATACCGACGGAGCAGGATGCAGTAGTGTGAGAGATACTGACGGAGCAGGATGCAGTAGTGTGTGATACACTGGCGGAGCAGGATGCCGTAATGTGTGAGATACTGACGGAGCAGGATGCAGTATTGTGTGAGATACCGGCGGAACAGGATGCAGTAGTGTGTGATATACTGACGGAGCAGGATGCAGTAGTCTGTGATACACTGACTTAGCAGGATGCAGTAGTGTGTGATACACTGACGGAGCAGGATGCAGTAGTGTGTGATAAACTGACGGAGCAGGATGCATTAGTGTGTGAGATACCGACGGAGTAGGATGCAGTAGAGTGTGATACACTGACGGAGCAGGATGCAGTAGTGTGTGAGATACCGACGGAGCAGGATGCAGTAGTGTGTGATATACTGACGGAGCAGGATGCAGTAGTGTGTGATACACTGACGCAGCAGGATGCAGTAGATTGTTAGATACCGACGGAGCAGGATGCAGTAGTGTGTGAGATACTGACGGAGCAGGATGCAGTAGTGTGTGATACACTGGCGGAGCAGGATGCCGTAATGTGTGAGATACTGACGGAGCAGGATGCAGTAGTGTGTGATATACTGACGGAGCAGGATGCAGTAGTGTGTGATACACTGACTTAGCAGGATGCAGTAGTGTGTGATACACTGAAGGAGCAGGATGCAGTAGTGTGTGAGATACCGACGGAGCAGGATGCAGTAGTGTGTGAGATACTGACGGAGCAGGATGCAGTAGTGTGTGAGAAACTGACGGAGCAGGATGCAGTAGTGTGTGTGATACTGACGGAGCAGGATGCAGTAGTTTGTGATACGCTGACGTAGCAGTATGCAGTAGTGTGTGAAATACTGACGGAGCAGGATGCAGTAGTGTGTGAGATACTGACGGAGCAGGATGCAGTGGTGTGTGAGATACTGACGGAGCAGGATGCAGTAGTGTGTGAAATACTGACGGAGCAGGATGCAGTAGTGTGTGAGATACTGACAGAGCAAGATGAAGTAGTGTGTGAGATACTGACGGAGCAGGATGCAGTAGTGTGTGATATACTAACGAGCAGGATGCAGTAGTGTGTGATACACTGGCGGAGCAGGATGCCGTAGTGTGTGAGATACTGACGGAGCAGGATGCAGTAGTGTGTGATATACTGACGGAGCAGGATGCAGTAGTGTGTGATACACTGACGGAGCAGGATGCAGTAGTGTGTGAAAAACTGACGGAGCAGGATGCATTAGTGTGTGAGATACCGACGGAGTAGGATGCAGTAGAGTGTGATACACTGACGGAGCAGGATGCAGTAGTGTGTGAGATACCGACGGAGCAGGATGCAGTAGTGTGTGATATACTGACGGAGCAGGATGCAGTAGTGTGTGATACACTGACGCAGCAGGATGCAGTAGATTGTTAGATACCGACGGAGCAGGATGCAGTAGTGTGTGAGATACTGACGGAGCAGGATGCAGTAGTGTGTGATACACTGGCGGAGCAGGATGCCGTAATGTGTGATATACTGACGGAGCAAGGTGCAGTATTGTGTGAGATACCGGCGGAACAGGATGCAGTAGTGTGTGATATACTGACGGAGCAGGATGCAGTAGTGTGTGATACACTGACTTAGCAGGATGCAGTAGTGTGTGATACACTGACGGAGCAGGATGCAGTAGTGTGTGATAAACTGACGGAGCAGGATGCATTAGTGTGTGAGATACCGACGGAGTAGGATGCAGTAGAGTGTGATACACTGACGGAGCAGGATGCAGTAGTGTGTGAGATACCGATGGAGCAGGATGCAGTAGTGTGTGATATACTGACGGAGCAGGATGCAGTAGTGTGTGATACACTGACGCAGCAGGATGCAGTAGATTGTTAGATACCGACGGAGCAGGATGCAGTAGTGTGTGAGATACTGACGGAGCAGGATGCAGTAGTGTGTGATACACTGGCGGTGCAGGATGCCGTAATGTGTGAGATACTGACGGAGCAGGATGCAGTATAGTGTGAGATACCGGCGGAACAGGATGCAGTAGTGTGTGATATACTGACGGAGCAGGATGCAGTAGTGTGTGATACACTGACTTAGCAGGATGCAGTAGTGTGTGATACACTGACGGAGCAGGATGCAGTAGTGTGTGAGATACCGACGGAGCAGGATGCAGTAGTGTGTGAGATACTGACGGAGCACGATGCAGTAGTGTGTGATACACTGACGGAGCAGGATGCAGTAGTGTGTGATACACTGACTTAGCAGGATGCAGTTGTGTGTGATACACTGACGGAGCAGGATGCAGTAGTGTGTGATACACTGACTTAGCAGGATGCAGTTGTGTGTGATACACTGACGGAGCAGGATGCAGTGGTGTGTGAGATACTGACGGAGCAGGATGCAGTAGTGTTTGAGATACCGACGGAGCAGGATGCAATAGTGTGTGAGATACAGACGGAGCAGGATGCAGTAGTGTGTGATACACTGACGGAGCAGTATGCAGTAGTGTGTGAAATACTGACGGAGCAGGATGCAGTAGTGTGTGAGATACTGACGGAGCAGGATGCAGTGGTGTGTGAGATACTGACGGAGCAGGATGCAGTAGTGTGTGAAATACTAACGGAGCAGGATGCAGTAGTGTGTGAGATACTGACAGAGCAAGATGAAGTAGTGTGTGAGATACTGACGGAGCAGGATGCAGTAGTGTGTGAGACACCGACGGAGCAGGATCCAGCGATGTAATCACGCGCGCGCACACACACACATACGCATACACGCTTATATACTCGCCTATGACACAGGCTGACAGAATAATGAAATCATCGAAAAACGCAATTTATGTAGATTACACGCCCATGTTTTATGCGGATATCATAAGACATGTAGCCGCACTCCTAAACCCAGCAAGTACGCGCCAGATGGCAACAAGTGGTGTGCCATTAATACATGTAGCCACACTCCTTAACGCAGCAAATACGCGCCAGATGGCAACACGTGGTGTGCCATTAAGACATGTAGCCGCACTCCTTAACCCAGCAAGTACGCGCCAGATGGCAACAAGTGGTGTGCCATTTAGCTATGAAAGCATGATCATATTATATAAGCATGATCAAATTACTGTAACTTCCTCTAAATTGTGTGCTTCTATCAAAAAGAGCACGATTGTTCAGCTATGTGACGCAGTTTTATCAGATGCCCTCCTTTTCTATGTTTACGTTTACAGGAAAAGTAGCTCGCTTAGATTGTTTTCGTTTCGCAAATGCGTGAAATATCTGTCGAAAACTAACACAATATTCCATATTCGCAGCGAGCAACTCAGAAACCATTGGTGATGTAATATGACTGCATTGCCAGAACGATGTTGTTGTCGTCGTTACTGTCGTCGGCGCCGTTGTTGTCGTCGGCTCCATTGTTGTCGTCATTGTTGTTGAAAAGAATACATACATGTCTGATGATAAACGCATGCCAATACGTTTTCAGTTCAACGATGTTACCGCGAGTATTGCTGTTGGTGCTGCTTCCAATCAACCAGGTGTGGAGTTCTAGAGGACCACCTGATATCGCTTTCGGGAAACCTACGAGCCAATCGTCTACTGCATCTGGTCACGTGTCATCGGGCCCAGTTAGTGGCCACAACGCTAGCTCCTGCTCACAAACCCGTAAAGAGGGTGGAAGCTGGTGGAAGGTCGATCTGGGCGATTATTTCAGTATTACGGATGTCGCTTTAACGAGCAAACGTGGCACGTCAAGTAAGTTGAAAGGAGCTCTTGACATCAGTTGTAAAATATGCTCAGTTTTAGTAATTGGACAATGGTTACACCACTTTGTGTTATGCAGACCTACACGCGCACACGATATGCCCTATACAAATACCCCTATTGTTTATTAAAAAAATCTTGTGATATTATATTTCCAGCACTGTCTTTTAGAGGTCCAACCTTGTCTCGTACGTTTTGTTTACTACTGACATATGCATAAAAAACTATTTCTGTATTTTGTTTATGTTACATGCTAATTTTTACTCGTAACTTCTTTTAGATTGTCTAATTTCAGTCCTAGCTGCATTAAGTGTTTCTTTGTAATTTGTGTAGTCTTCATCCTTTCTAGTACGCCTACAAACCCTCCATATAGTTTGCTAGTACGCTATTTTTCTGATACCTTCCTTTGACAAATGTTTCTTTTTTGTAGACCGTTTTCATTGTTTTTTTTCAAGGGAACACATTGTTCAATGATACTCTCAATTTAAAACTTTAGAATGTTCCAACATTCAATTGCAATATTTTCTCGGTATTCAGTATTTTCTCATATCTTTATGTTTACCTCTGTGGAAGTTTCTCCTGTGTTTTTTACTTTCTGATTTTACTTTGATGTCAAAATGTGTTGACCAACGGTTCATGTTTTTTTTAACATTATCCACTAATTAATTGTGTTAGCACAAAACGATATATAGTACATTCTCTCCTCTGGTTTGTCCCAGCACATGTTGAGTAAGAAAGCTATCCTGAATTAAAAATACAAAATTTAGCTTTAGCGCGAAGATCGTTCTTATTACATCCATGCTTACTACTAATAATACTACTAATAATATTACATTTCTAATTTAACGCCCCATCCAAATAATTGCCATGGGACACTTTACAATGATTACTAAAAGTTTTAAGTCACTTAAGGCCACTTATAAAAGTTAAACAAAATTATTAAAAAAGAAATAAACAAATAATGTAAACTATTTAAAATAATTATAAAAGCACAACTGTTTTTTTAATGACTAATGCACGGATTAATAGATGTATAAATAAATATAATCGATTAAAAATTAACTAATGTAAAATCAGTAGATAGATAAATGATTAAATTAGAACAGAATCAAGACGATAAAAAACAGTAGCTAAATGTTAAATAATCTAAAAGAAATAGTTATTGAAAAGTGCGTCTTCACTGCCAACTTGAACAGTGTAACACAGCTTAGTTGGTAACTTCTTCCCAATGTGTATCAATCATTTTCAAGGACGAAAATCAGATTTTCATTTCAACTGTTTTGTTTTAAAAAATAAAGATCATACATTTAATATACTCAATAATGCAGTTATGGCAAAACAGAGCCAGTTATTATATTTAACAAACAAGTTGACAAATATTTCGGTTAGTAAAATTACGTACTCGTTCACGTGCTCATTGGACCGGTTGTTTTGTAGTCGACAACCTGTTTGATGTTGTACTCTCTGTTGACACAGGCGACGGTCTACACGATTTCACCATTGAAGTACTGGGTAAAGGTGCTAAGACGGGAAAGATATGTACGACTGTGCCAAAGGCTCTCCAACCCGGCGAGACCAGAAACTTCAGGTGTCGATGGACAATTGGCGGAACTGCGGTCTTGATCCGAAACAAGGGACTTAAAAGGCGTTCTCTCGTGCTGTGTGAAGTGCGAGTGATCGGAAGGCGCGGTAATAAACCACTTGTCTGAATTACAAAAATGTCAAACGCTTGGTCAGTTACATATGTTTCACTGGCAGTAATGACTACAACAATTATGCTACTAAGTAGTGAGTTGAATGGGTGGGTGGGTGGGTGGGTAAACATGTGTTTGAGTGTACACACACACACACACACTCACACACACTCTCTCTCAGTCACACACACACACACACACACACACACACACACACACACACACACACACACACACACACACACACACACACACACACACACACACACACACACACACACACACACACACACACACATACACACTCACACACACACACTCTCAGTTACACACACACACACACACGCACGCACGCACGCACGCACGCACGCACGCACGCACGCACGCACACACACACACACATACACACACACACACACACACACACACACACACACACGCACACCACACACACACACGCCCGCGCGCGCAATTTAATTATATTAAGTTGCGTTGCTGATATATCGTTGCGAGTAAAGCCACTTCTGCTGATGTAATAACAATTGTGAATATCACGCCAGTACAGAAATCTTAAAAGCAATAAAGTGAAAACAATCTCGATATCTAATCACTGTATCTAACGCACGCACATAAAACCAAAGTTTCAATTCACGAGGTTCTATAGCTATACGGTCGTAGAACGTTAACACTGAACAGGCCGATATTAAATGTTCCCTTCTGATTGTGTAGGATGGCATCATCATAAAGGCGGTGGTGGCAATCGTGGCGGCTTCGGTGACAGCGGAGCTCGCCCCGGGGTAGAGATACAAGGCCCGTTACCGAGCGAAGGTTTCAATGCTAACGGCGGAAGCGCGCTACCGAACCTCGGCTTCACTGGTACCGGCGGAAGCGCGTTACCGAGCGATGCACTGCCTGCTAATGACGGTGAAGGCCCGTTACCGAGCGAAGGTTTCACTGCCAACGGCGGAGGCGCGCTACCGAACCGCGGCTTCACTGGTACCGGGGGAAGCGCATTACCGAGCGATGCACAGCCTGCTAATGGCGGTGAAGGCCCGTTTCCGAGCGACGGCTTCACTGCTAATTACGTAGGCGCGTTACCGCGCGATGACAAGCCTGCTAGTGGCGGTCAAGGCCTCACTGCTAACGGCGGTGAAGGTGGCGGAGAGAGGGGAGGAAGTAAGTGACTGCATCAACTAATAACGTGTATGCGTGCGTCTGTGTGTGCCTGCGTGCGTTCGCGAGTGTGTATGCATTCTGTATCTGCAAATGTCATGCATAAAATGATGAATCCTAAGGAATCGTAGTTTTTGTATTGTGAAAAAAATAACACGTATGCACGCACGAAATTTAATTTTAGTTTGTTAAACAATGTCACCATTGATTTAAATATGCAAAATGTGAAAGAGTGTGTAAACAATACTGGGAATTTGTGTAATGACATTGACATAAACATAACATTTTGCATGGTGCATGATGCTATCCACAAACTGAAGTCTAATAACGCATGTGGTAATGATGGGCTATCTGCTGAACACTTTATACGTGCAGACAGGCGCATAACTGTACTACTGTAATTTTTTACACTGGTGTTATCTCACATGGACATCTACCCGATAACTTTATGAAAACTGTAATGATTCCCTTATTCAAAAACAAGTCTGGTGACACAAGTTATGTTAATAACTACATACCTACAGTGCTTGCCACAGTTGTTTCTAAGATCTTTGAGATCATATTGCTTGCACTTATGGAATCTTATCTGGATACAACTGACACCCAGTTTGGATTCAAGAAGGCCATTCTGGTGATCATTGCATATATGCGTTAACAAGTGTTATTTAGTATTATATAAGCTACAACAGTCCTGTGTATACATTCTTTCATCTAAAGCATTAGATAGAGTTAACCATAGGACACTCTTTAGAAAATTGCTTAATCGGAGTGTGCCTGCCCTACTCATACGAATGCTGTTATTCTGGTACAGAATCCAAATGTTTTGTATTAATTGGGGTTCCACGACGTCTGATTGATTTAATGTATCAAACGGTGTTCCACAAGGTGGGATTTTATCTCCCTACTTATTTAATGTATACGTTGATGATTTAAGCAATATGTTAAATAGTACAGGTATAGGTTGTCACATACAGAAATGCTGTACTAACATATGTTTTATGCAGATGACGTATGTGTTATTGCGCCTAGTCCCATTGGTCTTCAGGCTTTGCTGAATATTTCTGCAAAGTTTGGTTTTTGAAAATTATATCAAATATAATCCTATAACGTTCATATGTATGGTTATCAAACTACGCGGCTTTCATCTGAAATGTTCAGATATTCATATGAACAATAACAAACTTGTATTTGTTGAAAAGACAAAATATTTAGGGGTAGTGATCTGCAATGACTTGAAAGACTGAATATATGAAGATATGTATAACAGCATTATCCGAAAATTTCACAACTGTTCTATCGGTGTTAAGTTACATCTGTTTCATGCGTATTGTTGTACAAGTTATTGTTCCCAACGCTAGGTAATTTTTAACAAGGGCACCTATTTAAAACTTAATGTTGCCTACAACAATATGCATAGACTGATCTCAGGATACCACCGATGTGACAGTGCGTGCAACATGTTTTTCAGTAATACTATTTACACATTTGAAGTACTATTGCCCAAAAATGTGCATGGTTTTAGAAAACATATTCTTAACTTCTGATAAAATGCATGTACACTTGTACAGATAGTGGTAATGGGCCCATGTGGACTAACTGGGCTGAATCACTGTATATTGTAAGTTGGTGACTTTATATCCGGTTTTACATATTTATTTTATTATTTATATAACTTATTTATTTATACACTTTTTATAACTTATAAACTTGTTTATATTTATATTTCAAAGTTATTTACTTTTAAAAGCTATGTATTTTTATACCTATTTTTATGTTCCAAATGTGTACGGGTGTTTTACCTGAAATAAATGTATTCGTATTCATTAATGATATTAAGTTGCATTGCTGATATGTCGTTGCGAGTAAAACCACTTCTGCTGCAGTAATAGCTATTGTGAATTGGAATATCACGCCGAGACAATCAATATAATTAATAACGCACAAAAAACCACCAAAGTTTCAATTTACGAGGTTCTATAGCTGTACGGTCGAAGAACGTTTACCATTTAACAGGCCGAAATTAAATGTCCCCTCGGATTGTGTAGGTTGGCATCACCATAAGGGCGGTGGTGGCAATCGTGGCGGCTTCGATGGCAGCGGAGGTCGCCCCGAGGTAGAGAGACAAGACCCGTTACCGAGCGAAGGTTTCACTGCCAACGGCGGAGGTGCGCTACCGAACCACGGCTTCACTGGTACCGGCGGAGGCGCGTTACCGCGCGTTGACAAGCCTGCTAGTGGCGGTCAAAGCATCACAGCTAACGGCGGTGAAGGTGGCGGAGAGAGGGGAGGAAGTAAGTGAATGCATCAACTAATAACGTGTGTGCGTGCGTGCGTGCGAGTGTGCCTGCGTGCGTGCGTGCGCGAGTGTGTATGCATTTTGCAAATTTCACGATGTCATTAGTACAACCGGCGTTGTCACATTTTAGAGCCTAGGAAAAAAGGATCCAGATGCTTTTCTTCCTGCTTCGGAGTCAAACTTGGCAATTACCAGTCATGTCACGGATGTAACGTATACCTGACGTGTGTCTGGAACACCGCGATAGATGATCGGCCTTGTTCACCAGGACTGGCGTGGGACGACACGATAAAGATGTGCATTCGCAAAAGTACAACATGCGGTGGTGGCTGATGTGAGTTGGCTGGCTCTCTCATTCTCTGTGTCTCGATGTATATTTGTCTCTCATACTCTCCCTGTCACTCTCTCCCTTTCACCCTTCCCCTCGCTCCGTCTCTCCCACTCTCTCCTCCCTCCACCGCTCCCTCTCAACCCCGTTGCCTCTCTCCCTCCCTCCTTCCCTCCCTCCCTTCCCTCTCTTCCAATTTCTCTCTCTCTCCCTCACTCCATCCATACCTTTCTCCCTATCTGCTTCGTTGCCTCTCTCCCTTCCTATCTCTCTCCCTCTCCACACACTCTCTCTCCCTCCCCATCTCTCTCTTTCATTATCTCTAAATGTAATAGCTTGCAGTTGTCATCCCAGAAATCCCTTCAGTTTGTGTGCGGTCCAACCCCCTCACCTTCAAATCCACGAGAACGGATCTGATGCACTTTATGAGGCATCCATGCTGTCATGCAATAGTTGTGTGGTTATATTATGTAATACCAAACTATTAGTGACGATTGTCAAATCCCACAATATGGTGTCGTTAATTAAATGTGTTGTCTCAGCATGGAGGCATGACGCCTCCAACTATGGGGCAAGAATAACCCACTTGACATTTCGCCACATACGAGTAATGGTTTTTTCCATTGCATAAATACGAATAGGCCTACTGAAAGGAAACTAACTATTGCAAAGTGTAAGAAAAATATTCTGTTTTCTGCATTTTATCCAGGCAACAAATATTCACTGTCGGACTCGCTGTTAGAGCAGATAAAACAGACATTGTACAACTAACACTGTGCCAACGCCTCCTGATTTCAACAGTTCACAAAGGGTTTGTCGTATGTGACGTATGACCATGTTTTCTCTGCGCTACTGATGCAGACGGGTCTTCTATTTGCCCTCTTCTTTGTATCGTTGGTTCCATTCTGTGTTCCTCCTCGTAGCCCGCCAGTGACTTGCAAATATACAAGTTTCACTTCAATCAAGCAAAACATTTTAAAATGCAGATATTGTTCTGTCTACTTTATTCGCATGTGCCTTTGAGCATAATAGCAGGGCATTCATCCGCCAAGACAGATAGCAAGCGCGTATAATGCTATAAATGCGAGGGGCATCTTGCCCCACGGGAGCCCCTTGCCCCACGGGAGCCCCTTGCCCCACCACAGCTTCGATAATCCCACCAATAGTTTCCACCATTGTGAAACACGAGTGTGCGTTTGTGCTTTCGTGTGGGGGGAGATAGGTCGTCCATTAAAAATGCTCCGTTCCTTGGATTGATCTGCATCACGTAAATATACAGTTTCATATGTGTGATATTATAATAATGTATCAGCATCCGTGTCGTTGTGTGAATTTCACAAAGATATCAGAAAGCTGACTCCCATTCAGAACGAACATGCCATTATTCTGTATATATATATATATATATATATATATATATATATATATATATATATATATATATATATATATATATATATATATATATATATATATATGTTTGTGTGTAATTGTGCGTTGTTTTGGATTATGTCGTGTCGTGTCGTGTCGTATCGTGTTGTCTAAAACGCATAAAATGTGCTGTTGTAGATTGACACTGATCTACGTTGCGATGCTGACGAACTACGCTGACGCTACGAGAATGTCAGCCGAGATTACTGTTTTATATCGTCACTCGGGTGGCACCGATTAAAGATCGTTTCACTTTGGTTGAAAGAAATGGTTGCCTTGGCTGAATATATATACGTAAACCCGCAATTAAAAAAGACTAAACTGTTGTTACACTGTGTTGACTGTAACACATGCCACTAAATCATAATTTAGCCGCACGTGCTACAGTTGATTATATTTAAAAATGGTTGTTTAACAAGAAGAAATGTAGAATTAGCGATACATACACGCAAAATTCCCGTATGAAAGACCTGCTCTGCCCATATGAGTTTCTTAGAATCGTTTGATTTCATATAATATTAAATTTAAACTAAGAAAAAACTTTCCTACGGGCATAGCGGCCAAAAACGCCCAACCTCGTATTTCTGCGTAGCAGCAAGCCAGCCAGCCTGCCGTCCGTTGTTTTAATTTCTGTCATTCAGTTATTTATAATCCGGGTTCAAATATCGTACATAACGAGGTACGACAATAAGCTAGGCAACCACGCAACCACGCGCCTTCGCCATTTTGGCTTTGTGATGTGTGTGTCCCGCCCTGTTGTTGATCGTGGCATCGTCAATAGTATCAAGGTACACACGAATTCATTGTTCGAGGAATGTGGAGCCCGAAGCAACCTAGCGAACATTCGCGCAACCTAGCGTATAGCGACGTCACTATGGAGCGCCTAGTCACGTCCAGTGTTGTTACTGGTGGCGCCTTTAGCGGAGAGTTTATAAACTACTTTTCTTATAAACATCGCTACTACACCAAGTAACTTAACCAATTTGCCTACACCACCTGTTGGATGGTGACCGCACTACTGACCGCCACCGAGCAACCAGTTTTGGCGGTAGCAGCGCCCCTAACGGTTAGTGAATCAACTACTTTTCGTAAAATAGCTCCATTAACGCCTAGTAACCGAAGTAATTTGCGTGTTAAAAACGTAATTTATCGCCAGTATCCGGCTGCGCATTCGCAACTATCCGCTTCATGTTGTAGTGCATTGCGTGTGAACTAATTGGCAGCGCCTTTATTGAAAAAAAATATATTGCACGACGAAACTCCCCGTTGCACTTTGTTGTGCCATCACGCAAAATTGCTACCCTATTATATAATTGCAACAAGGTTGTTTATGAACTAGATGAAGAGACCTACAGGGTCACAACGGGGGTCCCGAAAAACCCCACAAATTAGTAAACATTCTCAAAATAGTGCAAGAAAAAAATATTAAAACTAAAATCGAGTGCAATCAAATTGTTAGAAAGCCTTTTACTCAAAAAAAAAATAGATGTTTCCAATAAATATTATGTATTATTCTGAAATAAATGCCTCTACCGAGTAGAGACGAACTAAAACGGAATCTTCTAGAATGTCATTGCATTGGCCGATGTTTTCTGTTTTACTGATGGGTATATACATTTTGAGCAATTTCCCACCGCCAGGCAACCGATATGCTATATTTACCATTGCAACAATGTTGCAATATAGACGCAGCAGGTGTTCGTCTTTGGTCGGTTGATTTATTCGGCTTATTGGGACTTTTTCACCTGACAACAATATGTGACATACAACCACCTTCAATTTTATCGCTGACATTTCTGTTTATAGATTTATTTCCATCAGTATCACGCATGACATTCCTGGCTCCATAAAAACAACACGACCCTGTACTTGCAAAACATCCATCGTCGTTAATAAGCGACTGAGGAAAAAAATGCCAAACTATGAACAAAAAATAAGAAGGCTTTACAGAACAATTTTAAGTAATGAAATAATCATGTAAATATGTATATAATACAACGAAAAAACGTCTTTCCAAAATGACCGCTCCCAATCCCTGTTTTCCCAACATAGCCGTCCCCATGCATCGCTTTCCAACATAGCCACCCAAAACCTCGATTTCCTATATTATAGCACTTTCCACTATGTCACGTTTGCATTATATGACATGGTCGTATACATGTACATTGTAATTTTTACCATTAACATTTACACACATACCTATTCAGCCTTTTATTGAACGCATACGTTATTCTGCCTACTGCACTAAACACTAATTTGTCACGTCCCTACCGACTTGTTCCGAAGGATAAACGCCCCTAGAAAACATGAAGCTAATTATTTAGTTGTCACGCCCCCTAACGACTTGTGTGCGCGCGCGTGCGTGCGTGCGTGCGTGCGTGCGTGTGTGTGTGTGTGTGTGTGTGTGTGTGTGTGTGTGTGTTGCAATGCCCGTAGATACTCTACATGTGTACTACTGTTGACCTGTATTTCCCCAACAAGCCTCCGTAGCGAGTAAAAACGCAATACATTGACCTATATTTATCTCATGAAGCGCACATAGCGACCAAATATGTTAGTTATAATGCCCCTAGCGCCTTTTCCCCCAAAAAACATTCACATTATTTATTTATTTCTGTATTTATTTAATTAATTTTATTAGTAACATTGCAGTATGCAGTACGTTAAAAGTGAAAACACAAAAGATAATGACAGCCAATGGTTCCTTCAACCGAAAGTGGCTGCAGAGACGGTTGAGGTTTTATAGAGGAGAAACCGACGACAGAGCTGATATATATGTTGCCACTACAGAGAAGGAACTCAAACTTCGCTGACCCATCATCTCTGCCAGCACCCAAGAAAACGAAAGTGGCTCGGCCATCGGCAACGTGTGGCGACAGTGGCACCGCTTCACAAGAAAGAACACTTTGAGCCATCAAGTGAGGAAAAAACACGCCAAGCGAAGGAATAGCATTGATGGTTAGTAATAAAAAAATAACGAAATAGTACTATAAATATGTATAAGTATATCGAAACAACTGTTGTGTCAGCTCCCACAATTTCACGATTTGCTTTCCAAAATTGCCGAACCCATGTCTTTATTTGCAAAATGGCCACCCTTTCTCGAATGCCAACTATGCCATGTTTGTGCTATGTGACACGGTAGTATCAATGTACATCATAACATTCACGACTAACATTTACAAACATATACCTATTCTGCATTTGATTTAATATGTATGCTAACCTGCCTACTGCATTGAACGTTACTCGTAAGTTGTAACACACTCTACTGACTATATAATTATGTATTAACCTGACCCTATTCCTTCCAACAACTACCCTTTAGCGAGTATAAACGTAATAATGTGACATATATATATCTCCTAAGAAATACCTCCTACAAACATGTATGCATTAACGAGACCTACATATATCCCTTCAGAGTGGACACCCGGCTGGAAACTAACCGAAACACAAGCCATAGCATACTGCCATCATTTGCCTTATGGTAGAGTAAAACAAGAAGTTCTAATGCGATCAGAGAACTGGTGGTACAGTACAAGGGGAGATTCTATGGTCTTTCGTGTAAATGGGTTTCTACAACAACTTCTCTGTGGTGGCTAAAATAACATAATTTATACGAAACAAGTGGTGTCGATTATTTTATTGATTTCCAAGAAACAACAGGACTCGTAAACATTGCAGGCTACACATTTTCTTTAAATTTTTGATATTTTCTTGAACTTTGTAGAAACCTTTAAAAAACTTATCAAACCATAATCGTTTTAAAACATAAAGTTTCCAAAAGCATAAACTCTATAAAGCATTAACTTTTCAAAACAGTATTTTCAAAGCATAAACTTCTCAAAACAAAAATGTTCAAAACATAAAATGTTAAAAACAAAAAAATTGTAAACACTTTTCAATATAAACAATTTCAAAACATACTTTTCAAAACATAAAATTTTTAAAAACAAACTATTCAAAGCATATTTTTAAAACAACTTTTTCAAAACAAAAAACGTAACAGCGAATTAGCTTCAGGCTTATGAAATAAAATTAGAAAGCGAAGCAGATTACGATGAAGCTGTTTGGTATAAAATAGTTTCAGGAAATTCAAAATAAACTATTGGATTAGTTTACCGAAGTCCAAACATAAACGAAAATGATAACTAAAAAATACGAAATGCTATAAATGAAGTTAGTAAAGAGGGATGTATCATAATGGGAGATTTTAACCATTGACATATACAATGGAAATCTCTAGAGAGTACGGGGGTGAGGACCAATAATTTGTATTTTTAATTCAGGAGAGATTCCTTACTCAGCGTTTGCTGGAACCAACCAGGGGAGAAAATGTATTAGATATAGTGTTATCATCACAAAAAGAATTAGTGGACAATGTAAAAATACATGAACCATTGGGTAACAGTGACCACAAGCAAATACATTTTGACATCAATGTAAAATCAGAAAGTAAAAATAAAAAAAACCGCATAGGATAAACTTCCACAAAGGTAACTATAAAGATATCAGAAAATACTCAGCAAAGCTAGATTGGAATAACATGCCAATGAATAAGACTGCAATTGAATGTTGGAATATTCTAAAATATCATCGATAAATTTGTTCCCTTGAAAAAACAAGGAAAACGGTCTAGAAAGAAACACTTGTCAAAAGAAGCTATTTAGTGTTTAAGCAAACTACATGGAGGGTTTATAGGCGTACCAGAAAGGATGAAGACTATGCAAATTACAAAGAGGCACTTAACCTAGCTACATCTGAAATGAGAAAATATAAAAGAACCTTCGAAAAAAATTGGCAGGTAATATAAAAAATGACAGCAAGAGTTTATATGTAAGGAGTAAAAAGAAAGTTCTAGATAAGGTCGGACCACTGGAAAACAACGGGGGAAACATACTTTCAGATGGGTTTCAAATGGCAGAGGTCCTGAATGAGTATTTCAGATCAGTTTTTACCACAGAAAATATCAGCTCACTTCCATTTCCATTTACTAAATTTGAGGGCAATACATCAGAACATTTAGTGCAGTTATTTGTAACTGCTGAAATGATAGCAAACAAAATTAAGAAGATGGATGATAATAAATCACCTGGAGTTGATGGGATACCACCAAAACTGCTTAAGGAAATTGTTGAGCAATTGCAAACTTGTTTAACTTGTCACTAGAAGAAGGAATAGTTCCTTCATAATGAAAAGAGGCAAACATTACGCCGCTATTTAAGAAGGAATCAAGGAACAAGCCAGAAAATTACAGACCAGTGAGTTTAACATCAGTTGTACGTAAATTACTCGAAAAATTAATTAGATACTACATGGTGGAATTCCTTGTAAAACATAAGTTAATAAATACATCTCAACATGGGTTCCTAAAAGCAAGGTCATTTCTAACTAATCTCTTATGTTTTTGAAGAAATTACAAAGTGGGTATATGACGGGTTACCAGTGGATGTTGTCTACTTAGATTTTCAGAAAACTTTCGATAAAGTGCCACATCAAAGATTGTTTCTTAAACTAAAAGCCCAAGGCATAAGTAATTATGTAATCAACTGGATAGAAAAGTGGCTTACACACCGAAAACAGGGAGTAATAGTTGATGGTGAGATTTCAAACTGGAAATCAGCTTTGAGTGGGATACCACATGGATCAGTATAAGGCCCTATACTGTTTTTAATATATATAAATGATTTGGAAGATGACATGTCTAGCAAAGTATTCATATTTGCAGATGACACAAAAGTATTCAGAAAGGTTACTAATGATACAGATAAACAAAGTTTACAGGCTGATCTAGATAAATTAGTTAAATGGTCAGAAAAATGGCAAATGTTATTCAATTTTGGGAAGTGTAAATATATACACATAGGACATGGAAACATGGACGAAGAATATAAAATGGGGAATGCTGTATTAGGTAGAACCACACAAGGAAATGACTTAGAATTAACATTTATTGCTGACATGAAAGTTTCAGAGCAATGTGGGATTGCAGCTTCGAAAGGAAATCAAATTCTATGGCTAATTAGGAGGACTATAATGTATAAGGAGAAATAGCTAATTGTACCCCTGTACAAAGAAATAGTTAGACCATATTTGGAATATTGTATTCAAGCATGGAAGCAGCATCGTAAAAAAGACACAGACAATCTAGAAAGAATACAATGAAGAGCAACTAAAATGATTCTAGAATAGAGAGGCCTTAGTTACGAAAGTCGCATATTATAATGCGGTTTGACAACACTAGAGACCAGGAGACTAAGAGGAGACCAAATAGAAGTGTTTAAAATAGTGAACGGTTATGAAGATGTTGACAGGAATATGTTCTTCAAACTTAAAGAAGGCAGTAAAACCAGATGACACAAAGTAGCATTAGTTAAGGAGCAGTGTAGGTTGGACATGAAAAAGTACTCCTCTCAGAGGGTGATAAATGAATGGAACAAACTGCCAAATGAGTGTGTTAATGCTAGTAGTGTGAATATGTTTAAAAATAGAATTGATGCGAAATGCATCAATGCGAAAATTGTTCGACTCTCGATAAGCCAATGGCTTCCTTGTCCACTTGCCATCTGGAACTTGTTGTTTGGGATGACACTCTTGTTAAATCCAAATCAATGGCAGTAGAAAACACATTTGAATGTATTACTGTTGAATTTGCCATACAAAAATTCGTACGGATGTTATTATCAACTGCATGCATATAACACCTGGTTCAAATTTAGACATTTTCTTAGACAATGTTGAATGTATCTTATGTGATATAAAATCAATCAAAAGAGTATTTGTGTGTCCTGACCTGAACATATATCTACTAAAGCATGAAACTAATAACAACATAATAATAACATTATGTATCATTAGTAACCTTTCTGAATACTTTTGTGTCATCTGCAAATTTATGTACTTTGCTAGATATGTCATCTTCCAAAACAGCTGCAACAGGAATGCGATTCGATGTTAACTGAGCCGTTTATTCTGCCAAGTACAACCATGTGGAGAAAGGCATAGCAACATGACAATCATCATAATATCTGCAGTATGCTTGTCCGTGCCCCGAAAACTACAAGCAGTGATCCCTCCCTGTCGCAACGTCACACCCTTACAAGACTGGGACGCACTAGTTGTTCATCTACTGTTTCATCCACGAGGGATATGTACCTGAAAATATACATTTATTATTGGATATTGTATTCGCTAAGAAATTAATACGTTCTAAATATTGATCTACTGAACAGATGGGATAGCTGCAGCAGCAGCAACAGCATAATTACTATTTTTCCATAACAAAGGCATTATAATATAAAAGGCATGAAATAATAAATCAAGCACCACGTACTCGTTGAAGCCGTTGTTAAAATAAAAAGAACCGCTAAATTAAAGCAAATTCATAATGTGTAAATAGGGATATCGATAGGAAATGAGCCTCGAAAGTGCATATTTCATACACACACACACACACACACACACACACACACACACACACACACACACACACACACACACACACACACACACACACACACACACACACACACACACACACACACACACACACACATATATATAAATTATATGTTTTAAAAATGTGTTACACATTAACCGTATCCATTCTTCATACTGGATTTCGAAAATGCCTTTAATTAATATAATTGTTAGTTGTGTCCATTCAAATTTGGGTAGATTAAGGCCAACTGGCCAACTGGTCTATACACGATTGTAGTATTTTACTTTCATGCAAGCATACAGCATTCACTGCTAATTCCTAAAAGATACCCTAGATCAGGGGTTCCCAATCTGTGGTCCGCGGCCCTCGGGTGGTCCGCAGGACGGTTTGAGGTGGACCCAAGGGACAACGCAATGTCCACCTTAATTGTGTATAAAACAATACTTTAACCCATAGGGCCCCTCAAATTGAATTAAGCGTGCGTTGCGTTTCCCCGGGCAACTGAGACAGATTCTGAAAAGTTTGTAGTTTTTAAGCTATAGCTTCAAAACTATTGATATCCTATAATTGCGAGTTATGTTTGTTTTGAAGCAAATTTAATTATATATGCAATGGTGTACATAAGCTTATTATATGTTGTCAATCTGAGTTGTGGAACTCCGGAAATAACTTTACTGATCAAATATTCAGAGGGAATTTTTACATGATACTCACATTTTATTGCAATAACATCACCAAATGCTGGTTCCACACAAGGAAATGTCTATCATGTGCACGGTACTGTTCAAAACATATATCTTTGTACAAATGTACATTGCATGTCCTGCATCCAAAGCATGCCTCAATCGCACGTCCAAATGGCCGATTCACTTAGTTGGACAAACTATGCTAAGAGAAGCAGGCACACCCAGCAATCTGTAAGTTTTTTCATTAACATTAATGATAATAAGCTGGGTGTGCATTTGTACTTGTGACTGAACCCCATATCTCATTTTCAAATGTTTAACGCTGTAGGACTGATTGGAGTATTGTGCAAAACATACGTGGGTAGTAGTTAGTGGAGGTTTCTGAGTTGTATCGTCGGTGGCCATGTGCATGAACGACTTCCGCTTCCGGTTGCGCGCGCAGCCAATCAGAGCGCCCCCTGACGGTTGTAGCCGTGCGCAGCGCCTTCTGGGTAACCTAAGCGCCCCCTAGCGACTGGAGGAGGAACTAAATATAACCAGGAGTCAACGATAGCGGACATAGGAACAAAGCAAATACACGTAATATCACCCACCCACTCACCCCACCCACCCACCCACCCACGACAACACGTGACCTTGACCCTGAGTGACCAGTCCGAGTGGCGAGCTAATACTAACTGGACGCCCGAACGACTGGAGTTAACTGTTAGCCGAAGCGTTTATCCAGCTGTGAGCCATAGCGCAAGATCAAAGGATGCCAATCTGAACAATGTAGCAAGGGAGTCGAAATTAAAACAGTATAAGTAAAAGAAGTTAAACATTAAAATGTGCGTTGGTAGAAGTGTTCACGACAGATTGAACGCCGTTAATAAACAACGTCGAACGCGACGGGAAGTTAATTTGCGGCCCAAGGCGACTCGCAGCGGAAGCGGCGTCAGAGTGCGTTGACGGCGACGCAGTAACGAGTTGCTGATGGGACCTCTGTGAAGGTGTACGAAAGTGGGTTCTAGGGGTGCTGGTATATGCAACAGCAAGAGCTCTTGCATGACACTTCCCCACTGCTTCCTGTGATCGATGAGAGCTGCATAGGAGTCGCATTCTTCGACAAATGATTCAGGAGCGGTGTCCTGGGTGCGATATCCAAAGACGTAGTGACGCACGTCAGACAACACTTGACGCCAACGACTGACGTGGTCCATGAAGGCGATCACGAGATCTGCGTCATATAGGTGATCGCGAAATAGGACGGTCGCCTGACCGTTCCGACGGTCGTCGATGACCTGAAGGAGTTCGACCATCACGTGAGGCCAGTGAAATCGAGGTATGCTGTAAGTAAACGACACAACCAGAGTGAGAATATGCATAGTGTAGGCATCTATATATAACAGACGTAACCAAGCAACGAGAGAGATATGTAATACGAAACCGATCGACTGGTAGGCGTTATCGCTAGGCAAGCCGCTGCATATGGAAATTGGAACGTGGACTCGACGAACACTCAGCGAGAAATGTATACACGGGAACGATAGAACAGTATGCAAAGTGAACAGTTATGAAAAATGTAGAGCTATGTAGAGCTATGAAAGTATAATATATATATATATATATATATATATATATATATATATATATATATATATATATATATATATATATATATATATATATATTAAATATAAATACTCACACACGAAGCAGTAGAGGCAGCAGCGAGTCCCCCATTAGGTCCATAACGATCAAGAGCTCCGCGAAGGCATCTATCGTACGAGAGGCATGATCTAGTAGAGTTGGTTACGTCGACGAATACAATGGCGGTTGTGATGACGACACGACGATCGCAGCAGCTATATATATACCATGCAAGAAATAAGCCAGACAGCTGACGTAACCCGCGGAACAATACCACACTAATCAAAAAACAGATAAGCGGCCGGCAACTGTCAGCTTATCGACACCGGGCATCCATCACGCAAGGAAAAAGCGGGGGTTATGAGAACTCGACAGCGCTAGAACGGCGTGTAGTTAAGACAGTAACTGTACATTTTAACGTCATAAAGTCACTATGAATCGTCCTATACACTTTAGAAGCGGTAACAGTTATCTGTCCAATTTCTACGTGTGCAGGATACATGTGTGGAATAGAGAATTTAACACTGTTGAAAGCGTGTACCAGTGGCGTAAATGCATGCATAATGGTGACATGCAGACAGCAGAAAAAATGCTATCCACGCGCACGGGTCTACAGGCGAAACACCTCAGCAAGAGCATACGAGAGAAGGAGCAGTTACGCGCAGAATGGAACAAACAGAGATATTCAGTAATGTATGCGTTAGATGCTGTTAAATATCGCGATCCAACCCTACGTAAACGACTGTTAGACACACGGGAAGCCGAGTTGAAGGAATGGGTAAAGAGTCGGGAAGGATACTGGGGTGCACTGACCTACAGTGGTCAAGCCGGTCAGAACATGCTAGGACATACACTCATGCGAGTACGCGAGTTCATTCGATTGCATAAGACTCCCCCCACAGCGAAACGATGGCCAGACGTAACGCGAGTCGATCACAAGACCGGTGGACAGAGTACACCGAGATACCAGACATCCAGCACACAATAGCACCATCACGTGCGCGACCAAGGGTGGTGATATGAAAGCGCGCCACAGCCAGTGGGAGGCCTATATAAACCCAGCGCAGAGTGAACGAGGCACACAACCGCTCTCCGATCACACAGCGCACGTCTAGAACAACAGCAACACCAGAAGAAGAAGAAGTGGCCGCCCAACAACTCGTTGACAGGGACATGACAGTCAGCCGACTCGAGAAGGAGGTAAGTAACGGAAATTATATATTTACACGTCCGTTAACCATAGTACAATGTGCTGTTCAAGAGAAATATATCGTATATCCATCATGTCAGCAGTGTAACAAACGTGTGAGTCCTGAAAACAATGGGTATGTGTGTCCGATTCATCGATGGCAGCGTGGTCCAGTGTATAAGTTCGCTCTGCGTATCCTCCTACAAGACGCCATTGGCAGTGAAGTGTGGGCAACGTTATTTAATGAAAAGGCTGTCCAGGTGTTGGGATTCACGGGTAACGCCTACATGAGCATGAAGTCTGACGCCGAGCGGTATGCGGCACTGGACATGTTGCGGGGGGCCCAAGTCATGGTGACCGTTAGGAAACGCGTAACGGGACAGTATGTCAATTACACGGTGTCAGACCTGGAAGTAGTCAACGTGTGATTCTGTTGACAGGATGACGCCGCTGCTGCTGCAGCTACTGCAAGCAGTGACGTTGTCAGGGAGGGAAGCGCGAAGGTAATGGAATGGTTACGTACTAATAGTTCTGAAATACTATTCTCCTCCTCGGTGGACAGCTGTTCACCGCCACCACTCATTACAATAACAGATGATGAGGGGGAGGATAGCACGTCACAACCCGATGTTATATCTATAAGCAGTAGCGATGATATGGAGGCTACGGTGAGTGGTCTAGATAGGATACGTAATCGATCCGAAGCCATGGCGAACGAAAATAACTTCTATAAGGCGCTAGAGTTTGCCTGCGTTCAGTATACCTGTGACGAGGTGAACCGCATAATGAATTTAACGGACGACAAGGAGCGTTACGTACCATTGTCCAGCATGATCATGCACGTCTTGCGATGGCTATCGATAGAGGTCATCGCAACGTGTGGGAACATGCAGTGGCGTCACCACGTGACAGAGGTGGTTAGAAAGAGTATGTACGAACGATACAGCGATAGACAGGGCGACACGTATGAATATGCCGAATGTAACTAGTGCTTTCTGTTCAATAGATAAGCAACGGACTACGGGATTTGCGTAGGGCATATGAAGACGAAGACGAAGAGGGGAAGGAGGTGGCGCCATCGCGCAAAAGAAAGACAACAGCCCCGACAGATGGCGACACCAGAGTGGTGAAGCAACGATGCACTGTCGCAGCAGCAACATCATCATCATCATCAGACACATCCCATGACTACTGCGAGTCACCACCAGCAGCGCAGGAGATACCATGGGGGCCGCTGTACCAAAATGAGTCTGAGGATGATGACGACGACGAATTTACGTTCAGCCCCGCTTCGCCACCGCTCACACAAAGGACGGAGGAGAAGACAGCACCATCACCATCGACGCTCTACGTCTTCCCGGACGCAACCGTCGTGCTGACGCCAGACGGCATGTGCGTCCACATACCCGACCAACACTCCATCACCCAACCGGAGCCGTCGATCATCGAGGAAGATGATGATGAGGATGAGCCCGCTGCCGACCAAGCGCATGCCAGCAATATGAACTCCAAGGTGTGTAAAATAATGATGGAGGAGGCCATTTCGCACATTATTACGAATCAGTGGAGGGCAACCGCACCATCCACAGTAGAGGAAGTTACCTTGGACGTGTGCCAATCACTGGCAGCTACGATACTGTCGGCAACGTTCCAAGAAATTATGATGGCAATTGCCCGTATCAACATCCGTCGACAGCCGTAGTATGTGAACAGTAGTCAGTAGTGAGTTAGTTAGTAGTAGTCAGTAGGTAGGTAGTATGTATGTAGGAGTAACATTATAACCACGGTATATGAACATTAGTATTATTGTTGTTATATTAGTATTGTTGTTATGTAGGAGTAACATTATAACCACGGTATATGAACATTAGTATTATTGTTGTTATGTAGATTGAAGTGTACGACGAGGCACCCGTACTCCCAGCCAGCATTCGGGAGCGGTCTGGAGTATTGATATCCACGTATATGACGTCGTCAACATAATATTATTATTAGTAAACATAACCGAGTTAGTAGGTGGTAGTAGTAGTAGTTGTAATAAGTAATATGGAGTGGAATATTAGTATCTTTTAATTTGTTCTGTAGGATGACGTACCTGTGATACCGGCAGAAGTGCGTAGGCGTGCATGTCGGGAATTAGTGGTGCTAATACTAGAATACATGATATCGACACACGATGAACAGTAGTCCTATTTCTGTTATTTAGGAGGAAGCACCCGTACTAGCAACAGACGAGAGGAGACGCTCAATACATGGATTAATTAAGATAATTATTGATTATATGATAGAGACAAACGACTAGTAAGAAGCACCGTTTGCAACGGAAAGTCGTATGAATAACAGTAGCGTAGTGTAACGTGTCGAACTGTATGGTATTTAGTCTCTCTCTCTCTTTTATTGTATGACATATATGGTATTTAGTATCTCTCATATTGTAGTTGCATGACATAGAGTAATTTATATATATATATATATATATATATATATATATATATATATATACATACCGACTTATATAGTACATCATCATCACTGTACGTAACCTCTGTCGCGGTGTAAAAGCCCACAAATTATTTAACCATGTTACTAGCCACTGGCATGTCGATAACCGATCGTAAGCTAGTGGTCACTGTCGAGGATGTAACAATCCCACAAACCATCAAGTCATCATAGTAATTATATAAGTCTAACCGTGTATATGTATATGTATATGACATTATACTCAATACAAAAAGTCATACAATGATTGAAACGTGTTGTCAGTGGTGTTCCCACGGTCTACATAGTTGAAAGAGAACCCGTAGCCATCGATAGTTGACACACAGTAGCCAATACCACAGGAACACACCTTAGTTCATACACCATACACCATTCACCATTCACCATTCACCATCCACCACCACCCCACAACCACCCGTACTATATAGATGTACTAAGGACCGCTGTCTCTCAGTTGTAGACGCGTAGAGCACCATGAAACGTCATCTATGTCGTCACTGCGGACTGGCACTCGACACGTATGCAGAGCTAACACGCCACATAGCGAGTCATTCGACACCGGCAGTGAACGAACACACGTATTCGGTGGCGCAACCAATAGTGTTGCCACCTAGCGACCAGGCAAAGCGAACGAAATATTCGTGTAAATGCGATGCAACGTTTGGGAGATGGAACGATCTGCAGCATCACGTTAGGTCCGTATGTCGTCTTAACAGTAGCAGTAGCAGTAGCAGTAATAGAAACAAGACCGCAGTCTACACTTGTACGAAATGTGGAAAGAATTTCAATAGACGCGACACCCTGAACAAACACGCACGAACAACGTGTACCGATGTCGTCAAGAAGCCACCATCACCGAAGATATCAAACAGGGAAGACACCACACCCCACCATCCACTCGTTACCGACGAAGACCCCATCGACCCACCTGCTCGACTCCCCTTCGCCGACAACCTGTCGACGGAACTGTTAGATGTCGTACGAGCGCACTGGTCGACCGTACGGACACGTGTAACGAGAGGTCCCCTCCAGTGCAGGTACGATTACAGATTAACGACGCTAAACACGACCGTTCTAGAGACGTCGTTGAAGAACATGTTCCAGGAACAGACCAACGCTTTCAAGATTAACCTCAGTTAGGGTTCATTCTGAGGAACAAGAACACGGGTCAATACAAGTACTACCATTCCTCGTGCAACTGCTGTGGACGCTACCTGGACGAGCCCAGTCTCATCACCAACAGCAAGGACTTTGATGACTTTCTCGAATTTATCCGCGAAACCGACGTCTTGCAATGGGCCATCAATCAAAGACCGGATTCTGCGTGGGTGTGCGAACTCGTGACCAATGTCACATTTTTCGTCAACCGCATCATCGATCACCCGATAGGATGTGTAGGATTGACCGACCTTCCAATGTACACCAAGAAGAACAAAGCCGTCATCGGATTGGAAAAGGAACGCGTCAATTCCACGAGGTACAGTGACAACCTGTGTCTCTTCCGGTGTCTGGCCCTGCATCGTGGAGGTGACGTACGCCGATTGGAACCAGCGGTGAAGACGCTGTACGAGACTTACGCCCAAGACGGCGTACCCATGGAAGCATTTGCCGGGGTCACGATGGACGACCTCTATCGTGTAGAGACAACGTTCCAAACGAACGTGTGCGTGTACAGTCTCGTAAAACCGGATGGAGAGGATGGAAAGCCAACTGCAGAACTCGTTCGTCGCTCGGTATGTAAGTACCCTGACACACTCTACCTCAATCTTCATGGGACACATTTTTCCTTCATCCAGGATAGACGCATGTACTGTCATTCGTACAGATGTCGGAAGTGCGGTGACTCGTTGTGGAAAGACGCATGGCATCTACGCAACCACGAGAGCACGTGTACGGGGGGTGTGCGTCGAGTCTATCCTGGTGGCGTGACTCCATCGGTGTTCGAACGACTGGACGACGAGAACATCCGAGTGGCCGAAGCGTTGCGGTACTATCCGTACCGAGCCACCTTCGACTTTGAGTGTTGGTTCGACACCGAACACCTTCCGTCTGACAGTGACCAGTTTCACTGGGTTGCGCGTCACGTCCCGCTGAGTGTCAGCGTGGCATCCAACGTACCCGGACACAAGCAAGTGACATGCATCGTCACGGACGGAGACACCAACAAGTTGGTGAGCACCATGATGACAATCCTGCAATCGATGAGTGAGGCCGCGTACGACAAGATCAAAGACTCATACGAGAATGTGTTGGAACAACTCGCAGAAGAGCTGACGAAATGGGACGCACGGGAGGCAGCTGCACGGTTAGCCACCGACAAGGACTCTCGACCGGCAACCAATCCGTACAAAACGCAGATGGGACAACTGTATGGATGGATGCGTCAGTTACCTGTCATCGGGTTCAATTCGGGGAAGTATGATCTCAATGCCATCAAACAGTTCCTCACACCGTACTTCCTGACGACTTCAAAGACCGAGGAACAAGAAGAAGAGGACGAGTACGAGGACGAGAGGGAGCAAGAGGAAACAAAGAAAGACGAGAACGACGGCATCGGGTCAATGTTCGTCATCAAACGCAACAACACTTTCATGTGTCTTTCGACGGATCAGCTGAAATTCCTAGACATGATCAACTACATAGCCACCGGGTTCAGCTACGACAAGTATCTGAAAGCGTACGGATGCGAGGTGACGAAAGGTCATTTCCCGTACGAGTACATGGACCGTCTGGAGAGACTCGACGACACCGCTCTTCCACCGAAAGAGGCCTTCTTCAGTCGACTGAAGAACGAAGGTATTTCAGACGAGGATTACGCCAGTTGTCAGGAGGTCTGGCGCGTCAATGGCATGTCGACGTTGCGCGACTTTCTCGTCTGGTGAAACAACAGGGACGTGGTTCCCTTTCTACAGGCCATCGACAGACAGTTTGCGTTCTATCGACAACGTGGAATAGACATGTTCAAGCAAGGTATCAGCGTACCTGGTCTGAACCTGCAGTACCTGTTCAACGACCTTCCAGAGAAGACCTACTTTACCATCTTCAACGAGAAGTATAAAGATCTGCATGATCTCGTCAAAGAGAACATCGTAGGTGGTCCTTCAATCATTTTTCATCGCTATCACGAGAAAGGGGTCACCACGCTACGTCAGAACGAGTACGGAGAGGCTGCTCGTCCTTGTCGGTCGATCGTCGGATACGATGCGAACGCACTGTACCTGTGGTCGCTCATGCAAAACATGCCTATGGGATGGTGCACGCGATGACGAGTAGAGAAGGACTTCCGCCCTGAATCGGCGCAGCTGTACGGACAGATGGCTGGCGAATGGTTGACGTGGGAATCCGAACGCACGGGACGTCCCATACGACATCAGATCAACGGACGAGAGAAGATAATAGGCAAACATCGGATGGTGCAGCGAGACGAAGACGGCTTATCAGTTTCAAGATTGCTTTTTTCACGGTTGCTCGTGCAACCGAGAAGAGGTGAACGCCGTCAACGGGAAACCCATGGCGCAACTGCTCGCCGAGACCCGAAAGACCACCGCCTATCTACGTCACTTTGTCAAAGTCGTCGAGCTGTGGGAATGCGAGTGGAAAGAGATGAGACGAACCCCGGCCGTACGAAAGTGTCTGGATGCTGCATTTCCCCGACGTCGACACGTGCGATGGACGATGACGGCGCAACAGATCCTGAACGGAGTGTGTGCAGGAACCGTGTTCGGCATGATCGAGTGCGACATTTGCGTACCGGAAGAATTGCGCGAGCACTTTGCCGAGATGCAGCCCGTATTCAAGAACATCAGTCTGATACGCGAGGATCTCGGTCCGTTCATGCGCCGATACGCCGAAGAGCACAACATAATGAAGACTCCGAGACGCATGCTCGTGGATAGTTATCGTGGTGATAAGATACTGCTCGCAACGCCACTGCTGCGATGGTATCTGGACCACGGTCTCGAGGTGCTGCACGTTTACCAGGTCATCGAATACGATCCTATTCCGTGTTTCCGGCGGTTCGGCGATGCAGTGTCCAAGGCCCGACGCGAGGGAGACGTCCTCCAAGACAAGACCATCATCGCGGACACCATGAAGTTGCTGGGGAACTCGGGCTACGGAAAGACTACCACCAACGTAGACCGACATCGCGACGTCAGCTACTGCACGGAGAAGGCGGCATCGCTCATGGTCAACGATAAACGTTCCGACAACTCGAGATCGTCGTCGACGATGCGTACGAGATAGAGATGAACAAGAAAACCGTCAGGTACTCCCTACCCGTACACGTGGGATTCTTCGTGCTGCAGTACGCGAAGATGCGCATGTTGCAGTTCTATTACGACTTAATCATCAGATACGTGGAGCGTCCCCTGTTCCAATACTGCGAGATGGATACAGATAGTGCCTATTTAGCCTTGGCCGGTGAGTCCGTCGATGACCTCGTGACCCCAGCACTACGAGAACATTATTTCCGACATCGTTCCGAATGGCTCCCGTCCGAATGTTGCGACGAACATCGGAACGACTACGTGCGCTGTCGCCTCGCCAATCGACCGTGGGTCGGAGACGAGGCGTGCAGTAAGGCACGACGAGCGTTCGACAAGAGGACACCAGGTCTGTTCAAGGTCGAGTGGTCCGGTGACGGGTTCGTGGGGTTGTGTAGCAAGACGTACTATTGTTTCGGAGCCACCGACAAGTACAGCACCAAAGGACTGAGCAAACGGCACAACACCATCGACAAGGATGCGTTCCTGGCGGTGCTCACCAACCGTCGGAGCGGAAGTGGATCGAACCGTGGTTTCCGGGTGCATAAATCTACCGTGTTGACGTATAGAAAAGGCGATGCACGCTGCACTTGTTTCATACGCAATCATGGATGCACGATGGAAACATCCCTTCACGTGCATCGTCGCCGGACCGAAGGGGTGCGGCAAGAGTACTTTCGTGACGCGTATGTTGCGTCACGCCACTGCGATGATCGATCCACCACCCGATAAAATAACGTGGTGTTACGGCGGTGGTGTTACGGTGACGGACTTGGGTCACGTGCGGTTCGAGGAAGGGTTACCGACGGCGGCCATGTTCGATTCGACAACGAGGAACCTCATCGTCATAGACGATCTCATGGCAGAAACGGACGAACGGGTCACGACCTTGTTCACTAAAAAAAGTCACCACAGGAACACGTCCGTGCTGTATCTCGTACAGAACCTGTTCCCTAAAAACAAAGAGAGTCGCACCATCTGTCTGAATTCTCAGTACATGGTGGTGTTCAAGAATCCACATGACGCATCGCAGATGGCGAACTTGGCTCGGCAGATGTATCCGGGACGCGGCAAGTTCGTGCAAGAAGCTTTTAAAGACGCCACGTCGGTACCGTACGGTTATATATTGGTCGATCTCAAACAGGACACGCCCGAGGACATGCGTCTGCGCACGGCCATCTTTCCAGACGACGGTGTGCAGTACGTGTACGTGCCGAAGATATAAAACACCCGAGTGTGTGGTTAGTCTCTTCATTCGCATCATGTCTGCCCTGGTGAAGAGACACATCGTGTGCATACAGGCTCTGACCAGAATCAAGAGCAACAAACTGAAAAAGGCCATCATCGCCAACGCCGACGCCGATCTGCTGTGTGCGCTAGCCGAGTGTGCCTACAACATACTAAAAAAGAACATTCCATTGACCGCTTTACAGAGGCGACGTTTGAGTAAATACAGGACGAAGTTACGCGAGTTGGCTCAGAGAGGAACGCCCGCTGCCAGGAGAAGACGCATCTTGCTACAACCCCAGGTTGGCGCGGGACAGAGCGGTGGTTTCCTATCGGCTTCCTAGCACCGTTGGCAAGTTCGGTCTTGCAACCCTTGCTCCGAGAGGTGCTGACCAAAAGGTAGATACATGGAGCACGCACGCAAGATGGCCTTGGTGGACCCGCGCCTGTTGGACACGCTTCGGTCACCCCCAACCCCACCCGCGACCGACACCTTAGGCAAGAAGGTGCAAGCCCTCGATGACGATATGAAGACCATCCTCGATAGAACGGACATAGACGACGGGACCAAGGTGACACTGTATAATCAGGTATTGCAGCGATACAACGTCTTGACCGATAAACGCGTCAAGGAACCGATACGCGTGGTCACGGTGAACGAGTCGGAGGTGGAGCCGGGGTCGGAGGGTGCAGTACGAGCTCCTCTTAGCAGACTGGAGGCCACCGTCTTGGCCACCGTTCCCAAGACCATGCAGGCCAAAGCCAGCCGTTTGATGGAGCATCTCAAGAGAGAGATCGCGTGGACCGCTCTCGGTGAACTTATACACGAGGGCGTGCCGGTTGTCGGAAGTAACGTGGTGGATCTCGTTAATGATCTGTTGCGTAAGAGAAAGACCGATCCGACGGGTTGGCAGCCATTCGCACGACAACTCCGTGCCATCAACCTACCCATGGCGTTGGTCGGTAACGTCTCCAGGAGAGCCTACATACGTCCGGCGCCGACGGTCACTCCCTCTCGTCGGTCAACTACTACTCCGCGTGCTGCTGCAGGTAGTGCGCGACGATCGCTAAGTTGGACACCCCTCGCCCGTCAGAGCCGTCGAATGGAACATTCCATGCCCACCCCACCACCCGAATCACGCAAGGCTTTGTCGTCATTGGCTGGTTGGGCCGCCCTATAGGATGGTACGCTGTGTGTCCGTAGCACAGTGTTCGTCATGTCGCCCGATCCACAGCACCTCGTGTACCGTTCCTTCGTCGGTGCAATATTTAGCAGTGGACTTTACTTGATCGCTCACGGTATAGCCCAAAGTTTTATGCAACAGGCGTTATTCGAACGCCCCTCGCTCGTCGAATGGAACACTCCATGTCCAGTCCACCCTCCCCCCACATCACGCAAGGCTTCATCGTCATTGGCTGGTTGGAACAACGTATAAGGTGGTACAACGCGTGTCCGTAGCACGTCATGCTCATTGATCAACAGGACGCGTACCGTTCCGTCGTCGCTGCGATATTGTTTGAAGGACTTATATTGCTTGGTGACGTTGCAGCCGGCATTCTTATACAACAGGTGTTATTCAGACTATGGTTACTCTCCTAGACCGTTGTTGTTCCACCGCTTGCATTGTGGGTGCCATAGTGTGTGTCCTACTACACGTCGGCGTGCTCCTCGTCATTCGTCAGCAGTCGTACTCCGAAGTCAACGTCACCGCCCCCGTCAACGCATCGGTCCTCCTCCTCTTTTGATGGCGCAGAGGAGAGAACGACCCATGAGTGAGGTCTACTTCGATCCCAAAAGGGTAGGCAGTTATGGCGACGTCGATGCCTTGCGACGCGTCATGCGCCTGCCGCGGAAGATCGTCACAGAATGGTTGTCGGCACAGGTCGCCTACACCTTACACAAACCAGCGATACGTCATTTCAAGAGACGCCGCGTCATCGTGGGTGGTATACATCAGCAGTGGCAGGCCGATCTCGTAGACATGTCGAAGGTGAAAAACGACAACGAATGTATGACCTTTCTCCTCACTGTGATCGACGTCTTCTCGAAAGTGGCCTGGTGTGTTCCCATGAAGAACAAGTCCGCGGCGTCGGTGGTGGCAGCGCTGCAATCCACGTTCGTCGACGCTTGGCCAAAGACGTTGCAGACAGATCAAGGCAAAGAATTTCTGAACAAATCCGTTCAGGCTCTATTGCAACGTTACGACATCCATCACTTCTCCACGCACAACGCGGAGACGAAGGCAAGCGTCGTGGAACGATTCAACCGGACGTTGAAGACGCGCATGTGGCGATACTTCACGAAACACCAGACGTGGCGGTACATCGACATCCTTCCGGACTTGGTGCGATAGTATAACAACACCCACCACCGCAGCATCGGTATGGCTCCGTCAAATGTGAATGCAAAGAAACAAGAAAAGGTGTGGCAACGTCTGTACGGTCACGACGGTAAGGGCGTGCCCAAGTTGCACGTGTCAGATCGCGTGCGCGTCAGCAAGTACAAACGCACGTTCGAAAAGGGCTACGAGACGAACTGGAGCGAAGAGATGTTCACGATACACGAGGTTCACCCCGCCGATCCACCCGTGTACCGCTTGCGGGACGATCTCGGCGAAGTGCTGGACGGTACCTTCTACGAACTGTAGCTGCAGAAGGTGTCGGTACCCGTCGATAAAGTGTACCGTGTTGAAGAGGTACTGCAACGCCGTAAAGTTGGTAGACGAAAGGAGGCTTTGGTGAAATGGTTCCGCTATCCCTCCAAATTCAACAGCTGGATCGATGCCAGGGCACTCGTCCACGCCATTATAAAGACTAGCCGCGCACATGGCGACACTGCATTCGAGAAATGACACACGACACGACACCACAGACCTGCACCACCATCATAGACGAGGAAGAGTTGGAGCAGGAAGACCACAAGGATTGTACTGACGCTGCATCGAACGAGCCAGACAGCACTCCCTGGCATCTTTTCGGTACCACGTGTCCCAAAGAGGAGATATTGTTTCTGTGTCAGGTCGTCGTCTTGTACACGGTCATTCTGATCAGCATTTACAACCTGACGACAGGTCACGGCGATTCTAATCTGTGGACGGCTCTGTTGAGCAGTTCTTTGGGTTACCTACTGCCCAATCCCACGTTGAGACGCAATGGCGACTGATTTCTACATGACGCTGCCTAGCAACGCTTCTATGAAGTTGCACCCCGACAACACCTTGACCCATTACGTCACGGCCTTGCCTCAACGCATCGATCTTACCGGCGAGTGGGAATGTGGGTTGGCAGAGATCCAGTATCCACACACTTGGTACAACGTCACAGAGAACGATGTCTGGTTCTTCCTCAACACGATCGATGCTTCGGACACGTCCCGACGTGCGAAGTTGTCGTGTGGGTATTACGACGATCCGTTAACATTGCTGTATCACGTCAACAAGGGATTGTACAGTATGCGGACGGAGGAGAGACAGGCTCAAATGAGCTATAGTTCCGTCACACAGAAAATTACGTTACACATGACAGCGAACACCCTGTTCATCATACCGTACCACAGTGCGACGGCGTCCATGTTAGGATTCCGTGAACCCGTAGCAAGCGAGCCGGAGGCGGTTACGTCATCTCCCGTCATCCCCATCGACTCCCGCCATTCCGACTCGTCGTATCCCTTCCACATCGAGGCCGACGATATGGTGAACCTGACGCAGGGGTTCGACACCCTATACGTCTACACGGACATCGTGGAGTCTCGTATAGTGGGTGACACTCTCGCGCCTCTGTTGCGAGCCCTTCCGATTAGCGGACGTCACTTTGACAGGGTGTCCGCTTGTTTCACTAACGTGCACTACGTTCCCCTGTTGTGCTCGAACTTCAACTCGATCGAGGTGGATATAAGGAACGACATGGGTCGGCGCGTGCCATTCGAATACGGCAGAGTGACGGTGACGCTTCATTTTCGTCGACGCAAGCCCGGACTGTTCTGTTGAATTACAACGATTATTACGCGCGCCAGGCTGGCGGTGCGCTGCCCTACTTCGCCGGTGCGCAATACCAGCTAGGTCACGGACTGGGCAGTCTGTTCGGCAGTCTGTTGCGCAGCGCCATGCCGCTCATCAAGAGAGGTGCCGTGGCGTTGGGCAAGGGAGCGTTGAAGACCGGCGTTCGCATAGCCGGCGACGTCTTATCAGGCCAGAACATAAAAACGGCTGCCAAAAGACGCGTCACCGACGCCGTGCTGAGCGGTCTTCGGGTCCCCCCTGGTAAACGTATAAAACGATCGGCTGCAAAGGCGACATTCACTGCATTAAAGAGCCGCCGCAAGAAACGGACGTCCAAGAAACGTGTGGCCGACATATTCGACACCAAATATGGCTTTCGTGCATAGACAGTCGTGCGAGGGAGTCAAGACCGAGCTGGATCTCTTTACCGTACCCCCCACTCAGAACTGCATCACCTACAGTCACGTGGTGGAACATCAACCCATGGCCTCTCTGGACTCCGGAGGACCGATAGAATTCTTCATCCCCGGATCGGGAGACGATTACCTGGATCTCGCCAACACGATGCTGCACGTGCAGGTGAAGGTGAACAACTGGTTGCAGTCGCTGTTCAGCCAGGTCGACCTCTCCCTGTACGGTGTGCTCGTGACCTCTTCGTCCAACTCGTACCCGTATCGAGCCTACATAGAGACGCTGCTGAGTTACGGATTCGACGCCAAGTCGACGCAGCTGACGAATCAGCTGTGGTACAAGGACAAGGCTAGTCGCATGCACGCCACCGAGCTAGCCGCCGGACCCGATCCTAACCCCGGGTTCGTGACTCGACGAGAGTACATAGCCGGCAGTCGCGTGGTCGACATGATTGGTCGTCTCCACGTGGATATGTTTCTGCAGAATAAATTCCTGATCAACGGTGTCGACGTCAAGTTACGACTGGTGCGTAGCAAGCCCTCGTTTGCGCTGATGGCTGCTGGAGTCAACGAGTACAAGATAACCATCGTCAACGCATCCTTGTTCGTCAAGAAGGCCACCCTCAATCCAGCCGTGCAGGTGGCTCACATCAAGGCTCTCGAACGGACCACGGTCAAGTATCCGTTACGACCCGTCGAATGCAAGGTGTACTCCATTCCCGCGGGAGCTCTGTCTCACACGCACGAGAACCTGTTCCTCGGCTCCCTGCCGAAACGTCTCGTACTGTGCTGCATCGACAACGACGCGTACAACGGCACGTACGCTACAAACCCGTTTCACGCCAAGAACAACGCCATAAGCTTCCACTCGGTGTACGTGGACGGTCGTCAGATACCCGCCAAATCCTTCCAGCACAACTTCGCAGACAACCTCTTCGCCAAGAGCTACGCGAGCCTGTTCACCTCGACCGGCAAGATATGGCAGGACGAGGGGAACGGTCTGACTCGCGACGACTACCGAGACGGCTACACCTTCTTCTGTTTCGACCTGACCCCCGACCAGTGCGACGGTCCCTGCTTTCATCTGGTACAAAAGAGCAACCTGCGCATCGAATTTCATTTCCGAGAAGCGCTTCGGATCACCGTGAACGTCGTCGCCTACGCCCAATTCGAGTCCGTGCTGGAAATCGACAAGAACCGCAACGTCATCTACGACTACTGAGATGGACACCCTGCAGATCGCCCGTCTACTGGCGTTGGATCCGAACGCCGCGTCCGTCTTTGGTGGCGTCGTACCCAAAGATGGACTGCCTAATAAAAATAGACGCTTTGCCGATCGCATTCGTGTGCAACACCGACGACGGCGACGAACCGGGCGAACATTGGATAGCGCTGTACCTGTCCTCCGACGGGTGCGGCGAATACTTCTGTTCGTACGGTCTGCCGCCTCGTCACGCGACATTCCGCACCTTCTTGAACAAACACTGTTCCGAGTGGAATCATAATAGAAAGAGACTTCAGAGTCCTCTGTCTAACGTTTGCGGACAATATTGCGTCACTTATATCATGCTTCGTTGTAACGGTTCTCCTATGAGAACTTTCGTTAACGCTTTCCACACCGATCTGGTCGCTAACGATTGTCGCGTGTTCGATTGGATTAACCTGCTGAAAAAGGGTATACCGTACTATCGCATATCGTACTGAGCCTCTGGCGCGGTGGTCGCACCACCCGTAAGCTCACCCTCGAACCTCTGGCGCGGTGGAGACACCCGTAAGTTCGCGACCTCTGGCGCGATGGTCACCATTCGCAAGTCGCCTCGTCATCATCTTCATCTTCATCATACCCTGCTCGTTGTATCCAATCACATACGATCGCCTCGTTTGTACTGCTGCCGCTTTGTTGTATTCAATAAAATACGTGTGCACCGTACGATTTTGTTCGTCTCCTTACTAGTTTAATGACCCTCCGGTAAACGTAACTAGGTCAATGTTCGTTCCTCCCCCAGTCGCTATGGGGCGCTATAAACGTTTAGGGTTAGCTCCAGTCGCTAGGGGGCGCTTAGGTTACCCAGAAGGCGCTGCGCACGGCTACAACCGTCAGGGGGCGCTCTGATTGGCTGCGCGCGCAACCGGAAGCGGAAGTCGTTCATGCACATGGCCACCGACGATACAACTCAGAAACCTCTACTAACTACTGTGGGTGCCATCATTGTAATTTTAATATATTTTGATTTAATAAAAAAGCACATCTTTAGTTGTATCGATAATGTTTTGCAATACAGTGGGCCTCAGTGGCTTTAGTAGCCCCATGGGTGGGCCTCAGGGAATAAAGTTTTGGAACGCTTGCTCTAGACAGCTTCGAACAGCTAGTCCTAATGTACGTTTCTTTCAGAGTGTTAAGACAAACGTAGGAGCTAGATCTTTCTCTTTTACTTGTTCACTCACTCCCTGTTAGCGATACGTCGGCAGGATATATAATATATGTGATTGATTGGTCATACTCGTATTGCCTTCGTATAAGCCTGAGGGTAGCCGAATTGGCCCGATGCCAATACGGCTGTACGTGTGATAAATTCATTTCCTCGCCAACCGACGACGACATGTTAACTAACAATCGGTTTTGGATTTTAAACCGGGAAGTTGCCTCCATGTTTGATGGTTGCTCCAGCTCCAATATCCTGTTCAGGAGACCATCAAAGTCTCTGTCACTGGCAAGCGCCATGATCAACTGAAAAGGTTCAAAATATATGGCCATGCGCGTGAAGCGTTTGCCGCTGACTGTACATTTTCGCGACCTGTTTTGTCGTGCGTCGACGTCATAACCGAACGTTCTTCGTGGACTCGGCCAATACGGATTAACTCGCCACAATACGAGATGAACTCGTCTTAATACTGGTTGAACTCGGCCAATATGGAATCTGACTATGCGTCATGCAGCAATACGGGCGGGAAAGCGACGATGTCATTAATCGGCCGTTTACGTCGTATTCGGACAATGACTTACATAGCCAATTAATAATATATAATATAACATGTCGTCGTCAACTAGAAACCACCTGTTTAAACTTGCTTATCTTCCATAGCTCCTCAACTTAGCGATTCAATCTCTTCAATGCTCCTTACCGATTAGTATCTGCGTAACCATTTTGCATTGGTGCGCTGCTGAGCTTAGCGTTCCAGAGGATATTAGCGCTGTTGATATATCACTATTATGCTGTATTGTATTGTACTGTATTATAATGCATCGAACATTAAACTAATATAATTCCAGAGGACCGGGGTTCGACTCGTATCGCTGTCGCTTCGAAACATGGCCAGTTTCTTTCACTCCACGTTGTTTATATTCACTCATATATTTAAAAGTAAAGTTGGTGTTCGAATGAACAGGTCTACTGGGAGGTTCAGTGCAAAGCACTTTGCACAGTCCCGATGATCGGATACAACGCTATGTAAGAACATACCTGTACTGGATTAAACTGTATTCATGCACATGTAATGAGCTCCGACGGCGCAACATTTCTTTTTCCCGGGACATTCCGAGTCGCTGCCACAGCGTGGACCAAACTCTCTGTACTGTGGACATTGTCCAGGCTTTACTACAACACCATACATTGATATTATTTTCTACTCGGAAAATGTATTTATATATGGATAGGATGTCCAATGTTCATGATTAGCTCGAAATGAAATATATACCAAAGTATACACAATATACTGCAACAACAAAGAAGCAACAAACGACAAATAATCGATATCCAAAAGTTATTATTTATAAAGGCGTCATTAGTATAAAGTACTAAATAATTTACTCGTTCATCACATTACCTTTGACGCACTTGGCTCTTGGAGGACACCCCATGCCCGAGCAGGGCACTAGCACCTTCACTGGCACGCACTGATATCCCTTTTGGCACAGCGTAAACTAAGAAAACAGCTTTACAATTATTCTCGTTCTTCAAATATTTGCTTTGGCCTACGCACATTGACACATTCACGCACAAAATCACACACACATACGCGCGCGCGCGCACGCACGCACGCACGCACGCACGAACACACCATCGTTCGTATAAAAATATGTATTTTTCGCGTCGAATGGATTGCTGTAATGTAAACTGAAATAATCTTATGAATGAGTCAATGTTAACGCCTTGTATTGTAGTAGAGATTACGCAACAAAAAGCATATGTCGCGTAATGCTGATTCGTATGGTCAAGGTGCATGATGCTGACATCCGTATAATTGATGCTTTAGCATACGATCACAGTGACATACTTACTGCACAAGGGTTACCGAGACATTCACAGGTGGGGCATCCCGACTTGTCAAACACAGGGCCATATTCACATTCTTTGTGGCAAGTTAACCGTGGACATCGACACTTTCTTAAGCAAGTCGCTTGATCTGGGAAGTTGTTCTGGTTTCCTCCGCAACCTCCGTAGATGAACTGCTGGCAGTGGTCTTTGTTGTAGAACCAACGTCGAATACGCTCATCACAGGGTCCGATTTCCTTCGGTAAAGAGCACATACCTGCAAGTAGAACATTAGTCGTTACTGTTTAAGCGCGTGCGTGCATGCGCTCTTGCTTGTAGAATCTCATTGACTTCTTCAAGGACGGACTTTTTGTTTTCTTGGCTATCCAGGGGATTATGAACATCTTCCCCAGCACGACAATCCGAAGCTGTCAATTACCTACCTTTCCCATCTACACGATGGTCAACTATTATATATGTGTTATTATGTATATGTGCATATATTTCTATGTATACATGTATATGTTGAAGGAGGACGGCAGATGTCAATAACGGTAGCACATAACATAAATGAATGTTTAATAAGAAAATATATTATCTCAAAGCTTAGTTATTGAGGTGTATGAATAATTTCTACTTTACAAGTTTCGAGTAAAAGAAATGCGACTCTGCCACCCCTACCTGAATGGCGGGTGATGGCATAGACAAAAAAATAAATGTCTGCAGGACAGGCTGATGTATCTGACTGCTGATAGCCATATCTCTGTCATAGTAAAAAAAATGATGTGCCTAGATAACATCAGACCAGAAAGAGCAGCATATTTATGACGGACATATCTAAGATTAGTAGTGGCAAAACGATTGTTTAAAATGTATGTGGTCCAGGATTAATTGAGACAATATAAAACAAAGAAAACAACTGGAGTTTTCGAAAATGTGTTGTAAATATCATCTGCAAGATAATATAATTGAACCTTAGACAATGTTGGCAAAGATAATAAACAATTGATCAGCACGAAGAGAAACATACATATATTGCGCTCAGTGACAATGAAGGTTTAGAAAGAGTAAAACAATAAAAGGTAGAATATGATGTTGCTAAGGCAGCTCCAGGGAAATGTATTTATTTAGAAATGTTGACCAGGGCCGACTCCGATCTCTAAATTATCACTCCTAGGCTTGCTAGTTGGAATAACTATCCCTAGTATTAACATAGCCTAGCCCTAAGACTAGAATGTAGATGCAGACGACAAATTGGGCAAAAACAGCAATAAACTATTAATTAATATAGTGTTATAGAGAGAGAGATAGAGAGAGAGAGAAAGAGAGAGAGAGAGAGAGAGAGGGGCTATATTTGCATGATCGCCCGCTGAATAACCATAGTATTGCAATGTATAAACAATTATAATAAAGGACATACCATTACAACATGTTTCATTAAAAAGAAACCAAAACAAACGAACACTATTTCTATGAAATTAAGCACGTGTCTAAAATCCGGGTCAACCTCATTTTCGCCAATTGTCGCAGCAACCGTGCATATTGCATAACCATATGTGTAAAATGGAAATGCGTTGTATAAAAACAATTTTTTTCAACCGAATGATCGAGTGTGTGAGCTCAAATTATAATCTGCACATTCGAGAATAGGAATATGCGAAACAAAATGTGCTTTTACCCACACAATGTTTAATAATGTACATATTCCACACAAAAACTGTGAATGGTTTATATACATATTTTATATTTATACTGGCAAAAAGTTGCGAAAATAATTGGGTCAGGGTGTTAGGTAAGTGTAAAAAAATCGAATACAGCTTAGCTAAATATAAAGTAATAACTTTACTACGGTGTTCAACGAGTTATTGGTGTACATCTTACGACAGCCTTTAACCAGTATGAAATTAAACACACGTTATGACACGCGCGGTACATCCGCTTGTAAAACTGTTATTTTCCGGACCTGCGGATCGATAGTTTAAGCGGTGATGTCTCCAACACGAACGAAACGTGCTGATGACATCAAACAAGCACCAAAGGTATAGTTCTTTAATTTAGCCGACTACCTTGAAATCAAGCCATGTGCGCATCGATCTGCGCATCTGAGTCGTAGCATGAAATCTACAAAACTTTGTTATGCTTCATTTGCTGCTGCTACAAGTTGTGTTCATCTGAAAGATTATTCAATTACCTATCCAATGATGATATATATGTTGTGGTGTTGGAAATATATATCTTTGGTATATATATATATATTGTATGAGGGTTGTGATATGAAACGATTGGAAATTGCGATAATCCAGAAAGACAGTACGAGATATCTCACTATATGAAGTGTGACTTTCAGATACTTCATTTTGTAGTGCAATGAATTATATGATGGGCCTCTCCATTAGTTCCCTATATATTTATGTGAAATATGTCATTGTGTCACTAAAATATTTCAAAACAGTAAAAGAACAGTTGCGGAACACTGTTTTCCCAGTGATTTTATATTGGACAAGCAATGTCCAAAGAACAATAAAATATATACCAAATAATATAAAATATGTTATAATCTGATGGCTAGAAATATACTTATACTTAAATCATGATAGCCATTACTACGTAAAAAACTTTGGAAATAACACATGTACGGTTGCTATATGTATTCCTAAACAGTTTCATGATATATATATATATATATATATATATATATATATATATATATATATATATATATATATATATATATATATATATATATATATATATATATATATGCAGAGCTATATATATATCTACAGAGCAAACAATAATATATTTAAGAATATTATAATTTGTCTTGACCACTAGGCAGACAAACTGTCAACACAACACCATCACCTATGCATGATGGTCCATGAAGCATGTGCCCTCCTTGCAAAGGTGCACATTGCAAGTCAGGCACCCAAAACAAGTTTCAACAGATCGACCTGATGTTGTCTTCCGGCCTAGCCTACGGCAGGACTGGCACACTCGTTTGCGGCCATCAAGACGAACCAGTGAGTGCCCTGCCACTGCATTTTCCTCCACTGTATAGAGGGCTTCTGGCTGCTGCATTGGTGGTGCCACACGTCGATTCCGTGTGGCGATGGTGTTGTCGCAGAGATTTTGTACGAGCTCTGCCTTGAAAAACTTCAGCCCGTATAGTCGTCTGTTTGCTGGCAATGGCCGGTTGCTTGCCATCCACAGGATGTAGGCGTTCACGACAGCGATGTTCAAGATGTCCCAGAACAGGTACTTCCACCATCGCCGCCCCGAACGCCCAATCGGGAAGTATGAGCTCAGCTGGTCCAGCCGATCAACACGGTACCATTTTATTCGATCATCGCCTCATCCACGCTGAGGTTCTGTGACGGACAGAAGACTTGACTGAAGCGGTCATTGCAACGTGTGATGAACGGCCTCACTTTTGTCAGCTTGTCACCAGCATCCTCCTCGTTGGGCAGAGAGCAATGCAGGTACTGGCATAGCTTCTCATACCGTCTCTTGTTCATCACGCTGGAGACGTACGGATCTTGGAGTACAGGATTTTTACTCCAGTAATCACTGTACTCTGACATCACCTTCATACCCATCGCAATGTTAATCCCAACATAGGCTTTTATTTCTTCAGCAGAAGTGGCGTGCCGGTGTGGGTCAGCAGTGATGTACGGCTTGTCCGGGTCTGGTTGGGCAGGAGGGGACTTGGCAACAGCATTCAGATTTGAAGCTGCAGCCACACTCACAAAGAAGTCATCTCCAAGAACCTGTAGGAGGAAGCCAAGTGGGGACGTAAGCGCAGGGAGCATCTCTGTTGGCCCACTAGTCAGGGTGAACGGTCGTACAATGGGCGGCGCAACATCTTCAGTCTTCTGCCAGCCCTCCGTTATCTCGTTTGTGTCAACAGGTGGCATAAACCGGCCTCGTCCTCGCCCACGACCTCGTCCACGGCCTCGTCCACGGCCCCGTGCTGGAGTGGGTGCTGGTGCTGGTACTGGAACGGGCACAGAAACGGCAGTTTGCATGCTGCCTTCATCATCATCACTGTTGTCTGTGTGTACGGCAGTTGTACTAAGATCGAGACTATCTTGAACAGACAATTCATAATCACTTGTCTCCTGAAATAACAAGAGGCAAGATATTACCTGGTACTATTTTTTTTTTACAAATGCACAATGCATGTGACTTTTTATCACCTAAATAAAATACATTTATTAGTCCAGCAAAATTAGGAAAGTTTTATTACTTATAAGTAAAAATGCAAAGTGGTTGAGAAGGGAGATAAATGAGATCATTATAAAGCCATGGGCTTAGCCAGCGCCTAAGCCAAGACTAAGCTGCGACTGTCTTTGAGTTTGTTTACATTTTGACAAACTACTATTTTTTTAATTGGCGCGGCTAATGCTAATATATACCACAAAAAGGCTAAGTATATTGGAAACAACGTTGGTGTAAATTACCGTCCCATTATTCTTACTGACAAAGACGTGTAAGTTAGGGGAGTAACTCCTTCGAATTTCTGACAGCTGGGCCCTGCCCTCAGCGAGGTCAAGACAATTGGCTTCGAACGGAATGTCAGCGTCCGACTGAACCATTTTGACAGGCGTAAACATTGGTCATTCTTACCTCTAGCTCGATGTCAGAAGGCGAATATAACGCATCCACCATCTCCAGAACTTCTTCGGCAGTATTGCGCCGATACTTCCGCGCAGACGCCATTTTTAAAGTCACACACAGAAGTAAACAAAGCACTTTTAAAACTCGTAATACTCGAAAACTTTGAATAGAAATGGATGTTTATATTACCCACAATTCATAGCTATGACATCGATGTCTACGTTGTAGAACTATCGTAACTATCCAGTAGATAGCGCCACTTGTACACACAAGTATGTACACTGGGCGGCCACGGGCGGCGTGAGGAGAAAATGAGCGGGCGGTCCAGGGCGGTTGAGTGCTAATGGGTTAAACTGTTGATTGAAACTATGTCCCCTATACGACTAATAAACAAAACTGATAAATACTTTAAAAAAATAAACAATGATAAGATTCGAAAAAAAATATTTAAGTGTTACACAAGTAAATAACGTGTTGTAAATTTGTTGCAGACAATTTAGTTCGGAACTCGTGTGATTTTAAGATAGTAAACCCAGTTGTTTTGCTTGGCAACTGTGTGGCCGATGTATCTATTACTATATCAGAAATGTGTGCATAGAAGCACTCAACTTGATTTGCCTTTCTATAGAGACCATCAATAAATTAACATTTCTGCCAAGTTTTACTGAAGTGATATCATTCCTTGAGGGTTAAATATTAAATAAATATTGTCGAAATTAAGACGTTTTTTCATGACTTAATACATTACGGAACATAATTAATTTTACAACTTTCTTATGCATGTCTTACATATTTTGCTTTGTATAAATATAATATTAATATATCAAATAAAAATATTCCTGCAAGTATTTTTTTATTAGTAAGTAATAACTCGCTTACTCAAATGCTTACACATCGGCCCCGCGGAATTACAACGTAAACAAATATATGTGCCCATATAAAAGAAGACGAATTTGCTTCGAATGACATGGTTGTACTTTTGCTTGTGCATATGTTTGTGTGTTTTTGTTTGTGTGTATGTGTGTGTGTGTGTGTGTGTGTGTGTGTGTGTGTGTGTGTGTGTGTGTGCGTGCGTGCGTGCGTGCGTGCGTGCGTGCGTGTGTGCGTGTGTGTTTGTGTTTGTCTGTATGTGTGTGTGTGTGTGTGTGTGTGTGTGTGTTTGTGTTTGTGTTTGTGTGTGTGTGTGTGTGTGTGTGTGTGTGTGTGTGTGTGTGTGTGTGTGTGTGTGTGTGTGTGTGTGCGTTTATGTGTATCAATGCATGCGTGCGTGCGTTCGTGCGTGCGAGCGTGCGTGCCTGCGTGCGTTCACCACGCGGCAGTTCACCACGCGGCGCTGCATAGCACAACGGTGGTCATATATCGCATGCGACTAAGCTTTTTTTATTCAGTGAGCGGGTCTTTACCTCCTTCTCCCCTTTGTACGAATACACACATGTCGAGAATTGTGAACGGCCCCTAATACGCAGGATACACATTCACTGGGAGCAAGTCATCCTGGTTTGTAATTAATAATGACACAAACATTTATAGTGAGACAGCACCGCGTGGTACATGTTTTTATCATCCCGACCTGTAGGTCGATCATTTAAGCGGGGATGTCTCCAACACGAACGAGACGTGGTAATGACGTCAAAGAAGCACCAATAGCATAATAAGGTAAACATAATTTGTTTGTTGGGCATCTAGGAGAAACAGTAGCAAACCATGTTATATTTAAATATGGTAATCCTTTTACCAGTTATGATAATGATCTAGTTAGCCTGGCAACACAGTTCGCGGTCCAGAATGACCATCGCGAAACACTGTCAAGGGACAATAGCAAAGCATTCGTACCATTAAGGAAGGTGGTCTTAATTGGTGACAAAAAAGTCAGTTGAGACAAAATCAGACCGTGATTTGTTTGGCAGTTTGTTTGTAACGGCAGGAACTTGCCAAGTCAACCTGGATTACATTTTTAACTGTCAATAGTGCCATGGTATTTGTCAGATGCCAGTGGGTAACTGCTCAGGGGCGATAACACAAAGTTTTCCCATATACAAGACAATTTGTCGACTGACCATACTCGCACATATATGATGCAACGGCTGTGGTTCACACCCTTGGCATACATCCTGGGATTTATATTGTGCACATATTTGATTGCCATGATTCGGCATACTCCATAAAAGCAGCATAAGTATTACGAAGATCAACATCAGAAACGATCATGCTACCAATGTATTACCTATGAGGGCCACTCCCTAAGAATTGTAGCAAGTTCATCAAGCATTATTGTCTAACCATACGCTCAAGCGTGCCAAATCACTCCATCCACATACACACTTGGTTGTTGGTGGTGGATTTGAGGATGATGGCTGCAAGTTCACAAGAGAATGTGATGTGTCACTGCATGCTACCCATGTAGACACCAATAATGCATCCTGTGGGTGGAGCATAATTTAATAAAATTTATTACGCGGGTCTTGACCCCCTCCTCCCCTTTGTACGAATAAGAAAATGTGAACGGTCCCTAAACACGCAGGAGACCCATAAAATTTGAAAAAATCGTCCTAATGACACAAAACATCTCTACTGCGACAGCACCGCGTGGTACATGCGTTTGAAAAATACGTTTAATTCCGACTTGCAAGCGGGGTTTTCTCAAGCAAGAACGGGACGTGGTAATGATGACAAACAGTATTATAATAAAAACATCATGCATTTTGTTTATTTTGAATATAGTACAAATATTAGCATGTTATATTTGAATAATATCGCATGTTGACTCAAACGAACATATAGTTGTTTCTAATGTGTGGTTATGTTTTAGACGTATTTGTCTTATATTGATGCTTCTAGAATCAAACACTGCATGTTGGTAATCCATCTTTCCACCGTGGTCATCAAAAATACATTTGTACTGCCTCTGCTATTCCGCAACTAGGAACACGATACTACATGTTGTATTCCAAGTGTTGTGTGTTAGGTCAAAAAATAGTATGCGTTATGCTAACATAGCTATTAGAAGCTAGTATCTACTTCATGGCAAATAAATATATATCGTTTTCAACAAGACCACATTTGCGCGACCATCCCCACATATTTATGGCTCTACTGAAAAAACATCACAATCCGTTTTTTCCAACATAGTCCGGCAGTCAAACTCCCCTTTGAAGGTGAACCGCGCATTATGGTCAACACGATGTTTTTATTTTCCATTTTTGTGACCCTCTAACATTCTAGGTCAATAATCCGACGGATGCCACCCTGGCACCCTTTAGCGTTTTTGCATAATCACATAAATACATACTAATTTCCTGAATATCTCGATTTGTAAGGGTATCTGGTTGGATTACGTCAATGAACAACATATAATATGCAAATGTGTCGCATGGATATGCAAACTAGCTCTGACCACAATCTTTCCAACGGTGTGTCCTAATCCATGTTTTCGGGGTCGTTAAATTCAACTATGCTACATAGACGATTTTATCTAAAATTAACGCATATGTATGCAAATCAGCAGACGCTGATTTATAGTGGCGAACATTTCTGTGGTGAGGTGTAGACTGCATGATGTCACAATGGCAGACGAAGGGTTAAAAAAAACAAAGACGATCTTTCCATAGAGATAGATATAGACTAGAGAGGCTATGACCACGTAACTGACGATTGCATACATCGGCCACATTGGAGTTCCAAATGAAAGGTGGGAAATCAAAACTACACAATTACGTTATCTATGATTGGTTTGAATGTATTTAAAATGTGCCATATGTACTTATATATTTATTTATGTTTTCAAATACACATGTACGTTCTCATTCAGATAACATAATAAAACATTATTTGAGCCATCTCAGTTAGAACGATACTTTAATGAACACGTTTTTACGCTGTTTTGGAACTCCAAGATGGCAGCGGCATTTGCACGTTTACGCCATTACGTAAATATAGACAATAGCCTCCCTATCTCTATCTATATGAATCGTTCATTAAAAAACATATTACGACTTTCGTGTTTCTATGTTTTGACACTACGACGTGGTTGCTAAGGAAAAGACGTGATGTGCATTGTTAGCAGTGAGGTACCCGGATGTTCGACATCCAGAATTTCTGACAAACGATAGTCGTTCCACACGTAGAGTTTATTCCTTGATACTCGGGGCATCAACAGTATTATAAAAAAAGAAAAGAAAGTCACTGCGGCTTGAAATGGCGAATTTTGCATTTATTTCCTTTAAACTTTATATAACTATTACTTATAATTACTTACTTATATATGATATCCTTTGTTTGTCTACACAGCAGTGTGTTCTTATTAATTATTGATATGTGATGTTGCATTTTTATTGAAACCATGTGCTTTGACATGTTTTTCCTTCTTGTTACGTAAATGTATGCATGAACTACAGCTATGTCGGAGGAGGTAACAGTGGGTGTCAAACACAACATGCAATACTCACGATGTGATCTTGTCACAGCAAACAGACCAAGGAACAAGGCGCACCAACAAAAGATCACTTCACTGCAACAAAAAAACCGGTGTCACTGTAATAACAGGTATGTTTGTAAGCAGCTGCGTTTAAACAAACAGTATACTACAACATTAACCCATGTTTTGTAATCCAAACTATTGGATGCAACGTCACAGACATAACCCGACGTCGACATTGACATTATTCATTCTCTCGGTTACATGTTTTGTTAAGGTAGCACACTTGACAACAACAATAACACAGCACACTAACCTCTTCATGTTGGTCTCTGTAGGCTTACTGGCTTGTTCAGTTTGTGTGGTTTAACTAACTCAAAAAGCTGCAGCGTGGTATGTAGTACACTCGTCGGTCACGCTTGACTGAACATTGGGGCAAGTAGCTAGCGTTTGATTGGATAATGCGTTATTTGAAAGTGACATCAGCTAAAAGTATGTGTAATGTGTCTTGCATTTACAATCACATTGGTGAAATTAAATTGATTGTGACGCTATGCTTTTCGATTAATGCAGCCGATAAGCGCCATCATTCCTTA
>OY759262.1:54069989-54087489 GCA_963662155.1 Lamellibrachia columna
TGTCGACGGAGGAATCTCAAGGAGGCTTCATCGCGTCTTTTTGCCGGCAATCGTCGGCCAGTCCGGACAACGACTCGTTCTCTTAGAAGCAACCAGTGTATTAAGGTTCACCGATGCATAATCGACTACACATAACATAACGGCAAAATAATCGCCTCTTGAATGAAGAATAATGTACTGACAATTATTGTGCTGGTGCCATCTAGCGGGTACAATTAACCTAATTCCTTGGTGGATAACTGTTTTGTTATATTCTGCTAATAGCACCCCTTGGTGGATTCTTACTGTACTACACATCTTCGTGGTGGTGCCATCTACCTACAAAAATTAGCTTAATCATATTTTTCCCCATTGGAGAATACTGATGGTATTAACGCCCCCTTTGATGACACTTGCAGTAGAGCAAACCATTGTTATTGTGTCATCTAACTACTTCAATTAACATAATCATATTTTCCATATGTGAAACGTACTAAAACATTGTTTTTTGAAGATATATGTAGAGGAGCCCTCCGTTCCCGTCACCCCACCACCACAACAACCACTTCCACCAACACATCCACCACCACTACCACAGTGGTATCCGATCCCTGAAGACTCTTCAACAGCGCCTTCTTTTGTTTGTTACATTATTAGATAATTATGAGTTTGTTAACTTTTATTTATCACATTGGAACAGTATTCGTTGTGTTGTAACAGCGCTCGGTGGATTGTTGCAGAAGTGAAATAATAATTGTTCCGTTGTAGTTCACCACGCGGCGCTGCAGTGCCGATCGATGGTCATACGTCGAATGCGACCGATTTTTTTGGTATTTAATATTTAGTACGTGAATCTTAACCTCCTTCTCCACTTTGCACGAACAAGAAAATGTCGACCATTGGGAATGTCTCATAACACGCAGGAGACACATTCATTGGGAGAAAGTTATCCTGGTTTATAATAAATAATGGTAAAAATGTCGGTTTTTGCGATATATTCCAACTGTTTTTAAGGTACCCAGTCGGCCATACATTTGTCAGGTTTTCTTGTTCTCACAACAGTATCGCACATTCTTATGTTTTAGTCGTATGTGTCTTGTGATGCTTCTAGATTCGAGCATTGAGTTTTGGTATTACCGTCTTTCCACCATGGTAATACTTATGCATTTGTACTGCCGCCATCATTCCTCATCCTAGCAACACGATACAATATGTACTCCAGGTTAGCAATTATTCTGTGTCATGTCAAAATATCATGCACTGTGCTAACTGAGTCTATCGAACAGCTACTAGAAACTGTTGGAAGTGTAAACTGTATCATTGAAGCCTAGGATACATGTTGCACATATGATTGTTGCTACATGGGCTGCTATTTGTAAAGTAGTCGATAACATAATGTGATATAGTTCACACTAATAATATATTGATGGCTAATAAATATATATCGTGTTCAACAAAACCACATGTGAGCGGGCAGCCACAACTAAATATGGCTCTACAGAATCCAATTGACAATCGGTTTTCCAATATAGTTTCCTAGCCAAAGACAACTTCGACGTAAATGAATATTTCCGCGATATTGTCACTCCTTTGATCGCTCAGCTAATGATTCGGGATTACGCATTACCGAATCAATACAACGATGAACACGTGCTGATGCATGAATTCTATATGTAAAGCTAATGTTTATATTTAATAACTATAACTACTATACTGACACATCCATCAATGTAATACATTGTAATCCTCCTAAAATTCGATGTCGGATTGTATTTCTACGAGAGTTTAAACAGTGTTGCATTCACTATTTGTATGATATAGTTAAATAATTTGGAGCAATTGGGAATGTTTAATGTATTACACGAACTACACATATTTCCTAGTTAAATACCATGTGTCAGATTTATCGCGAGTCGTCCTGGAAAACCCAATATTTGATCAATGAACATAGTGCATTTATGTTAAATATTTAAAATATAATTATGCACATTTGTAATATATACTAAATTCGTGCGAAGTTATGTAGATCAATGGCGTAAACACGATCGTAGTATAATTAGCTCCTAATCTTATTCATGTGTTTCGGCGGTAAGTTATGACGCAAGCATAAGTTTTACTGGTTAGGATGACAATGGTTTCACATCGCGGCATGTTGCACTGTTTATGTACGTTCCACAATAAAAAGTGTATGTTAGTTGGATTCATTCACAGCATGCAATATGCACCATGTTTTCTTGTCACATCAACCAAACCAAGGAGCAGGCACACCAAAGAATGCTCACTTCACAGCAACCAAGAAACAGGTGTCACTGAAATAATATGCATAATTGTATATATAAGTTATCGTACTTGAATAAACCGTATACTGCAACATTGATCCATGGTGAAAAATCCAAACCCGACGCCGAAATTGACATTATTTATTTTCCAGGCAACTAACCGGAGCATGTTTTTTCAAGAACCACACCTGAAAAAACAAACAAAACGTCCCACTAACGTCTTCATGTTTGACTATGTTGAATCACTAGCCCGTTCACTTGATGTGGCTCGAACTACCTCTAACTGCTGCTGCGTTGTATCTAGCACACCAGCAGGTCATGCGTGACGGAACAATGCTGTAAGCAGATCGCGTTTGATTGGATAATAGCTTATTCCCTGATGACATTAGTTAATGATATCAGTTATTTTCTAGTCATCATGAAGACTATCAGTATTCCGATCTTCTTGCAGACCCCCGAGATACGCCACATATGGTGGGGGGGGGGTACACCGCCAAGAAGCTCTGTTCAATTGACATTGCGTTAAACAACGACACACATGTGTGGCTTAACGAAATTTGTCGCGCACTGTTTTTATTTATTGCAAACTATGCGTGACGGTATTTGTTGACGTCATAACAGACACCCGCTTGCATAAATATAAAGCCAGTAGGCATGTTTTGTGTTTTTTCTTGTGTGAAAGCACGTAAGATTTCTATCATGACGTCTCTCTAACGTTGCATGTGTTGGTACGTATTCCGTGACGAACTTTCCTCTAGCAAGTGGTGCCTGATGGAAAGTTGCATTAAGGAAATCTTTAAATAATAGAAAACGTCCGAAACCTCAAGTTGGGACGACCTTGTTTTATGCGAGCATGTTAATAGCACCATGTTTTTTTAGTTAAATTTACCAGTGCAATACATGAGACTATGATCTATTTTAAAAATCCGCTTATTTACGTTTGTAAACCATTGTAACCCTATGTTTAATCCGTGAAAACTTTGAAAGGATAATTCAAATAAAGCATGTCACATGCTCGTGATGTAAAACGTTTACATTTGTAGAACTCAGAAACAGTGGATCGGATGTGGTTTATGAATGTAGATTGGTCATATGTATGTACTGAATGGTAAAGGTACGTTCTTACAGAATGTAGATTGGTCATATATAAGTACTGTATGGGAAAAGAACGTTCTTACACAATGTAGATATGTATGTACTGTATGGCAAAGGAACGTTGATACATAATGTAGATTGGTGATATGTATGTACGGTATGGTAAAGGAACGTTCTTACAGAATGCGGCATCCACTCCTTGGGATTTCTCAAAGCGCTTTATACTTCACCCCCCCTCGCAGGTCTGTTCATTCCAACGCTATCACAATTACTCTGGAAAATATTCAGCCAAGCTGCATTTTTTGTTAGAATAATATGCAATCACATGTCCATCTCTGTCTGTAGTCAGGCGTCATGTATTCAGCTGAGTGAAGAGAGACAACGTGGGGTGAACTACTTCATCGAACGTTCATACAGGGACTCCGGTTCCTCGTAGGAAGGTCGTTGTACGCTGCAGATCCTCCAATATGCAAAATGTGTTTTCTTTTAGTGGTGTTTCTGTAGGCCTGGTTGCCTTACTCTCGTGTTGGTATGTAGTGCAATCTTGCAGGTGTTCCACTGTCATCTGAGTCACGCCAAAAATACACATGTATGTGTCTCCACAAATGGTGACTGAATCTGCAGTTTCCAGTCCCCAGGCGCCCCACTATCACATGGTCTTCTCTGGAGAACTGGTACAAGTTTTCATCAATGTTGTAGCTGGGATGCTGTTTCAACCATCTCTTCTTCCCTTGTGATACCCGATGGTTTTTACTTCTTTGTACGTGCCATCTTTGTACGTGCCATCTTTGTACGTGCCATCCCTCTCCTCTTGATCTTGTTGCACCCTCCTTTGCCAATATGTCAACTTCCTCGTTCCCGGGATGTTGCAGTGTGCTGGGATCCACTGGAGCACTGTCTTTCCGTTGGCGTTCTGCAGTACAGATACGGCACTGGCAGTTCCTTGTTTTGGGGGTTGGATAGTGCCTGCATCACCGACAATGCATCAGAGAAAATGACGATTTTACTTGTTATGGCCTCTCTATGTTCTACCTTGTAGCTGCTGTCTTCAAGGCATGGGCTTCAGCTTTGTAATTTGTGGAGTATCTTCCTGCATGGATGACCTGCTGGATCTGTCGTCCTTCCCTCAGATTCAAGATAATCCATTCAATTCCATTGAGTGTTTCTTCTTCCGCTGAGCCGTCTGTGTAGGCGTGGGTCCAGATGTCATGGGGTAGGTATGCCCAAAAGAGCTCCATGGTGACTGGATTATTTTTTGCATTTGTCTGTATTCCCTTCTTCATGATGCCTGGGAAGCTGCCCCTAATAGGTGAAAACTGGGTCCTCTTCCAGGCAGCGAGTGTACAGTGCGTTGGGATTGGCTTGTTCATGTGGTCCGTGAGCTCTGAGTCCTTCCTCTCCAGCATTCGTGCTTGGTGGATGAAGCTGTTTTGCTTCAGTCTGTCTTTAGTAATAGTATACATCCTGTGTGGCTTTCCAGTCGCTTGAACTTGTCAGATTGCGTGAGCAATTGTGTGCATTTCCCTTCTCCCAAGGACTGCAGTCCAGTGAAAGTTTACAAGGAATGGATCGGTAGTGGTCTCAGGGCTTCAGTCATGATTCTTGAGGCCTGAACCCGAACTTTGGAGACTTTCTGGAAGTTTGTCTTTGCAGCTGTCCCCAGGAAGATATTCTATACTTCAGCACTGGCATGATGCCTCCCTTGTAGAGCTTCTTCTGAATTTTGTGTTCTGCTTAATAGGACGAACTTGATAGCTTTTTCATCAGTGTCATGCGTTGATTAGCTCTTCTGGTGCACTATCTGTTATTCCAGGTCTATCTGTTATTCCAGGTCATCCTGCGGGCGTAGGTAAACCCAAGGTAAGTTGGTTTTTCAAGGGACAGGTCGTGGCCTCTGATCAGCATGTTGGCTTTCATTTTTTTTTGGCGAGACTGAATATTGTGTAGGTGTTTTTCCTTGTGATAAGGTTTACCAGCCAATTATTATTCCACTGCTCGATCTTCCTGAGTGTTTCTTTTATCCCGACAGAAGCTGTAGTGATGCACTTCTGTGGATCCAGGGAGGGATGTCTTTACAATATTATTGATGAAAATAATAAACAGTGTAGGTGAGAGCACCTCTCCCTGTAGCGCGTCACGTGTCTTCTTTCTGCTCTTTCTGGTGATTCTTGTACTGGGGTGAACGAAGTTGCTAACGTTTCGAAATGGCAGCAAGACTATTCGAACCCTGCTTCTCCAGCGTCTATCCGCTACGTCACTGCGCTACCGCCCCAAACATGACTTAACGTCGTCCATAGTGTCAATGTTGTTGGCCCGATTTCATTTATACAAGGTCTATGCGTTTAGGAATATAACAATGTTGATGTGTCACACAAATGGAACTGTCCACGGAGAGATCATCTTCGCTTCTTATTATAACTGTTGACGATGACTCGTTTATCCAGCTGAGGGAGTAGATGAAAGAAATTGCGTAAGCTTCGAAATGGCAGCAAGAAAATTCGAACCCAGTGCATCTCGATTGACCACCTAAACACTGTGGAATCATGGTCTAATACATACAAGAGAACACCTTTGTTCCCGGAGTAGAAGCAAATTACCATTGATTTTGTAAACACAATCACTCACCGAAGATAGATTAAAAAACCCACGTTAAAAGTTCCAGCCGGTATGTGATATACTCACTAACGAAACAGCGGCATTCCATGTAAATGGAGTGTACATTATCATTTCGACGAGTAGAAACGCATCTGCCATGTTGTAGTGACATTTGTCTTGAAAGTTTGCTTATGTATGACGCACTTAAGATGGTTGATCAAAGGCGCTTGGAATTACTGGTATTTGATATAGTTGAAGCGGGCAACCGTTGAGCACATACAAAAACACTGCTGAAATACCAACTGTTTCGTGTGTTTCTTCTTTTACAAGCACGCTAGTGGTACATAACGGTATAATGTATTACAGCGAAATAGGCGTATCTCTCAAGTTGCCAAACAACAGGGTTTTGCCTATAAAAAGTGTGATGTAATGGATGGTGTGCTGATGGTGGAGGGCCGACTACCTAAGAAAGCAGATGCGATGAAATAGCTGGGCAGCAGGAAAAGGGGCAGACAGTAAGTGAGATGGGAAGACTACATAAAAAGGATATGCGTTGATGCGTATGTATGTGTGTGCGTGGGCGTGGGGGTATGCGTGTGAGTGAGCGTTTGCGTGTCCGTGTGCGTTTATAATGGAGCCAGAATGCGACGCGGCATTTAGTAGTTGAGACTGTGACGGTCTGGGGTTGGTACCCAACACCTCCTGTATAATGCCGACGTCAGCACCGTCAGTGTGTAGTAAGGATTTATTATTGTCCGAAAACGAGTCCGATATATCCACGTGATTGCTGAGCATTTGTGTCGAGGAAGACGTTGGTGTGCGTGCGTGCGTGCGTGCGTGCGTGCGTGCGTGCGTGTTCGCTCGTGTGATGCGCGCGTGGGTGTGTGTGGTGTCGGCGTATGTGTTTATGTCTGTTTTCACAAACATCACTCACGAAGGTGTAAAATGCATGAGACACAGTCTTTCTAACCAAATGACTTTGTTTATAATTAATAATGCCAACCATGTCTCTACTACGACAGCACTACGTTTGAAAAAAATATCAATGCATGCACGTCGGTAACTCAAGATTAGATGTCTCCAACACGAACGGAAGTTGGTGAAGAAGCATTTGGAAAGATAATTAAAACACACAGTAACGGTGACATATCGTTCAATACCAATGTTAGGTGTTCTCTTTGGTGACGTTGCTATATTCCGTAAACCAAGCCTCTGAAGATGGGCGTTGTTATCTTTAAAATTACAATACAGTATTGATAGTAATATTATGCGCATATTAAGACCCCGCATTAAAAGCCCATTCCACATCCAAGCAATCCGATACGACTTGTGCTCCTGTTTGGGGACCTTTGCATTCAATAATACACTAATGTATGCTGACAGTGTCAATCAAACACCGAGAGGAAGTCATAATGCGTCAGCTACTAGATTGTTGCAAGCGAACTGTATTAATTTGAAGACTAAAATACATGTTGCATATCTGATTGCTGCCACATGGGCTGCTCTTTGTAAAGTATGGAAATTACAATATGACGCTTTTAATATTATTTGTGCCTTTTGAGATAAATAACGTTTTTGATTTAATAAAGTTAGGCGCTATTACTTGTTTGTGTGTGTGTGTGTGTGTGTGTGTGTGTGTGTGTGTTTGTGTGTGTGTGTGCGTGCGTGCGTGCGTGCGTGCGTGCCTGTGTGTGTGTGTGTGTGTGTGTGTGTGTGTGAGTGTGTGTGTGTGTGTGTGTGTGTGTGTGTGTGTGTGTGTGTGTGTGTGTGTGTGTGTGTGTGTGTGTGTGTGTGTGTGTGTGTGTGTGTGTGTGTGTGTGTGTGTGTGTGTGTGTGTGTGTGTGTGTGTGTGTGTGTGTGTGTGTGTGTGTGTGTGTGTGTGTGTGTAATAACTAAGACACAGTGCGTGCATTTAGGTACTACACAGAAAACCACCATAATAAAATAAAATATAAAATAACCACCAGCATATGTCTATAAAAATATTTCCCGCAAAGTTGGGAATTTCCAAGATGTCGGACTGTATTTCTGCGCCGCTCGGTTACCGGTCACGCGATTTAAAACAGTTGTAGTTCCGCCGGCATTGACACTCCCCCCTTCAGTACGTTTTGTGCGAAAACACAAATGTCAACGCTTTAAAAAACATGCGAGACTATTTATTCGGATTATCCGTTTCGTGTTGCTCCTCCTTAAATCTGGATCGCGACGTCAACGACAAAACAAATACATTGATTCGTTCATAGTTCGCTTGAATGATGTTGCAATATCGTGGCCTTTTGTACTCCTGATCAAAACTTGTTGATTTTCAATTGTTTTTATTATGGTTCATTGAAATACACGGTTTATCTAGTTGCATTGTTCCGATGTGCTTGACCAGTGACTGCTCAGTTGTAACACCGGGACTCAGCTCTCACGTCAGCCCATCCATGAATCCGCAGCCACCGTCACCGGATTAACGGGATCACCTTTCTGCAACCATTTCGAACACGCACGTTTACCGGTGACATTCCAGAGTTTACGAATTGTTTGCACATCTTCACTGAATACAATAACTTGCACGAATACTTTAGCGACCATATTGTTTGTATAAAAAGGAATCAACGTTTTAGATCGGTACGTTCGGTTGAAAACTGTATAAAATATTTGGTTGGACGAAGTGTGACACCGGTTCTTGTAATCGGCCACAATTGTAACGCTTCACCTCAAGTGGTGCTAAATGAACTGACATATTTCAGTCGTACATTTTCATGCAATTAATTGTACAGTTCGCGATTGGTACTCGCAATTGTCATAAATATTCCATCACAATATACACATTGATGAATATAGCGAGTGAATAAGAGGTCAACGAAGCCATTACATACTACAATTAAACCTCTGCATTTTTGCACTGTTTAATGCCTATTCCTTAGTGACATACAGGAATAATCCAAATGCAACCTGTTTGGGTTTGTATATCAATATATATATATATATATATATATATATATATATATATATATATATATATATATATATATATATATATATATATATATATATATATATATATATATATATATATATATATATATATATATATATATATATATATATATATATATATATATTTATATATATATATATATATATACATATATATATTGACAAGAGTTTACACATCGATGTGTATGCATATGGGAAATGGTAGTTACGCACCGCTCAGATCGTGGATACATTCAACATACGTTACTGGGTTACATTTTGCTTTTCGTGATCACGCAGTTTCATACAGTAAATATATATATGTATATATATATATATATATATATATATATATATATATATATATATATATATATATATATATATATATATATATATATATATATATATATATATATATATATATACATATATATATACGATATCAATATATTAGCATTAAATAATGCATAGTCATTCACTTTGCTTTGTTTAGTGCTTAAATCAAAACATTATGCCATGTTTTGTACATTGTTTCACATATTTGAAACATATTTATGCTACTTGAAAGTGAAACCTACTGCATTTAATGTGTGTGGTCGGTGCAAACTATTGTGTAACCATGATCTGAGCCGTGCACATACCAGTTACTGTCTAGTTTATATTATTTACTGCCCGACGTCTTTGTCATTACCGTACCTCACTGGGGTCCACACATTGGCAGATTGGGCATCCGTTGCGGTCTTTCACAAATCCGCTCTTGCATTTCAGGTCGCAGTTCTCCCAGCCCGTACTAGGTGCTGAGGGCAGGTTGTAGAATCGCGGTAGATATCCTATGATCACGATGATAACAAAGATAAAATATTCCAGGGTATCTTTCAACATAAGTTCAGTATAATATATATATATATATATATATATATATATATATATATATATATATATATATATATATATATATATATATATATATATATATATATATATATATATATATATATATATATATATATATATATATTGGCTGCCCTCCCAAACTACCCAGCATGGTGGTCTCCTTCCATGAGATCATGAAGTATACAGTTGTATACGATGGTTCGACATCGGAGCCCTTCCCTGTCTGCAGCGGTGTCAAGCAAGGCTGTGTCCTTGCTCCAACATTGTTTGGGATCTTCTTCTCCCTCCTTCTGTCATATGCCTTCGAATCTTCCTCAGACGGTATTTAACTGCACACCAGATATGATGGGAAGCTGTTCAACCTGGCACGTCTATATACATATATATATATATATATATATATATATATATATATATATATATATATATATGCTTATATATATATATATATATATATATATATATATATATATATATATATATATATATATATATATATATATATATATATATATATATATATATATATATATATATATATATATATATATATATATATATATATATATATATATATATATATATATATATATATATATATATGCTTATATATATAAATATATATATATATATATATATATATATATATAAGCAGTACCCTGAAAATAATATTAAAAAAATACCGTAAAATGAAACACGCAGGAAGCGGGAGGTTTTTTGATAGCGAAATACAGCGTGTGCGTTTGAAAAGTTACCAAAATAGGGAAATCTCCCGCCCTATCCGTCAAAAAGTTATTGCAGTCGCTTAATAACAACCACTGGTTAAAAGACGTTTTCATTCAGCGTTGAATGGTGTCGTTGTTACTGCGTACTATTCTTTCAGATACCTCACATCACATGGAAAAAAGAAACATACACTGAAGGAACGATATTTGAAGATGCATATCGCCGGGACAGAGAGCCCGGTCACATACATGTTTGAGAGAAATACAAAATCTCTCATGGGTGAAAGTCTTACACATCATAGCCAAGGAATAACTACGTATGCAATTAAAATATATCGACATAATGTCATGCGAACACGCTTGTAGTCAAGGTGGAGAATATTCGTGGTGAATCTGTATGTGTGGTGGTTGTGTGTACATGTGTCTGTCATGAAACAAGCAATACAATGAATGACACATAAATGTGAGTATTTGTAAAGGCGACACATTTTATCTTTTGTTTCAAAAAACTCGCTCACGATGTTATAACACGTATGACCTGCTGACACCATTTTTGTGAGCAGGTCATCGCAACACTAAGTTGATTGTTAATGACGGCACAGTCTCTGCGCGGTATGGTACAGGTGCTTGAAAAATAAAGACGTAAATCTAAAGCGCCGTTGAAAATAACCATAACTCAATAACTCAAGCTGTTGTAAGCGGAGATGTCCCTAACAAAAACGTGAGATACCACTGCCGTCAAAAGCTCACTGACCGTAATAAAACAACACACATTAGTTGAGTCATAAAATAAAAGTGTTATTTATTTTGTTAATTGATATAGTATTATTATTTTCCAATGACAATTGAACGCCGTTGAAAAGAAGGGTTCCATTGATTTAATGATAGCTATCGGTTTAATGATGTCATCATTTGTATGCGTGATTTATTTGCACTGCGAACCTTTCTTTCAATATAAATAACAGCGCATGCATTTATTATCATATGTTTGAAGCTTATAAATGGTTGCATTTAGTACTCACATGTCGCATCGGTGTGTGTACGTGCGTGCGTTTGTGGGTGTCTGTGTGTGAGTGTGTTAGTGTGTATGTTTGTGTGTATGTGTGTGTGTATGTTATGTGCGTGTGTGTTCGTGCGTGCGTTTGTGGGTGTCTGTGTGTGAGTGTGCGAGTGCGTGCGTGTGTGTGTGTGTGTGTGTGTGTGTGTGTGTGTGTGTGTGTGTGTGTGTGTGTGTGTGTGTGTGTGTGTGTGTGTGTGTGTGACTGTGTGTGTGTGTGTGTGTGTGTGTGTGTGTGTGTGTGTGTGCGTGTGTGTGAATACATGTGCATTTATGCATGTGATATGAGAAAACGAATATTGCATGTATTATAAAAATTATCCTCGTAATGGCGACACAAAACACTGTGTCATAATTGTGAATATTTGTATCAAATTCCTTCACGATGTCATAACACGCAGGAAACACATTCATTGAGGGCAGCTCATTGTGACACACAGTTTATAATGTATGAAAACAATGTCTCTGCTAGATCAATGTATGTGCGTTTGAAAAGGTCATTCATACCCAACATCTGCTTCACACTAACTAATGTAGACTGATATGTATCACTAACTAATGTAAGCTGATATGTATCAAGCAAGAATGAAAAATGGTATCAACATTACATAATAAAATTACTAAAATTAAATATATTAATTTCTATGGTGTGTATCAGAATAATGTACACGCAATTTCCTTTAATTTCACACAACACAGCTATTTTACAAAGTGATAACAAAACATGATACAATTATGTTTGAATGATATTTACTTTGAATCAGACAATTATATATGTACATCTAGTTTGTAATATATTAATAAGTATAATGCGCAGTGGTGCCAACCAGTCAGGTGGTGCATCACTTTTCTTGACTTAGTTATAATATCATCTGGCACAGGCATGGGTTAAAAGGGAAAGTTTATTGTTTCATCCGACATGTGCATATTTCAGCATCATAACTTTTTTTTTAAACCGCACTATAATATAACACAACAAGTCGTCAAAGTTGAAAAATAACTAGATAGGCATATATTGAATATCTAGACGATATTTTCCTATACAACTTAACATAATTTCAAAACACGGAACGATATCGAATAATATGTACAGTAATGGCTTTATCAGTATTATGCCATAAATGGCTGATAATGCCGGAATTACTTAATCGCATCATATTATTTGGCAGTTGTGATTGCAACGGATATTAAACTGGTTAGATATATCGGTTATCTTGTTAACGCTTCAATGCTGTTGATATTTCGTTGATGACATGTTTGTGCGTGATGAATTCAAACAACACGTGGAATACTTACGTGCGCTTGCCATATCAACCAGGGCAAAGAGCAGGACGCACCAAAGAAAGATCACTCCACTGCAACCAAGAAACAGTGTTCCCTGTGATGACATGTATGAATGCATGTATTGTACTGTACTGCTACATTACCCCAAGCTCAAATATCCAAGCTACTCGATGCAATGTCAGAGACATAACTAGACATCAACATTAACATTATCTCGGCACAACATGAATAAATCATACTAACCTCTTCATGTTAGCTTCTGTTGACTTGCCAGCTCGTTCAGCTTATGCGGCTGTAACTAATTCTAACTGCGGCAGCTTGGTATCCTATACACGCCCAGGTCACGCATGACAAAACAATGCGGCAAGTATATCGAATTTCATTAGAGAAATAGTCGTTCGCACTTGATATATTGACTTGTTTACGTTATGTTATTGTATTCGTTCATCTGTAATCACATTTGTATAATGCGACAATATTGACATGGCTTATGCTAAAACAATTACGCATCAACTCATACACGTTTAATTAAAACACTGAAATGAATATCCCACACATAAATGGGGAAAACGATACATGACTAAGTAAGATATTATCAAATAAAAATGTACAAAGCATGTAATAATTGATACCAGTTCAAAAAAACAGCCGTTCGCCCAAAAGAAAATGTCTCCTCCTTTTCTATTTGATCATATTTGCTATAGGGATATTGTTCAGATTACCGATTCTTGTGTTTTTATATAAAGTCAGCAAGCCAAAGCTGCTGACACCCCGTAAACATGCCGGGATAACTTCACTTTCCTGTACAAGGTCGCTAAACTTTGATATTTTAGCAAATAAACAGTTGGTTGCGTCGTGAACAGGACTGGTGTGGGAGTGTCGACAACCCCAAAGAAAATATTTGGACGCCTGCCGTCGTTCGATTCGTGATATCCGAATTATTACCCAGACGTGCCATAGAAACAGCGTGACTTAAAAGTGTCCACTTGACGTGACATCACAGCAATATGTGCAACAGCTGCTGTATAAAGGTGGATTGAAGTCGTGTCGTCCAGCCAAAAAAAACATTGGTCATGTAGAAGCAAAGGAATAATAGGCTAAGATGTTGCCCCGATATGAAGAACTGTACAATGCATTAATGGAGAAGGGTAAAGAGTAATCGTGTCATGTGTATCAGGTTTCCTGTGTTCAGCCACTTAGGATCGCGGGTATATATGTATTTTCTGTGGGGTTGTCCATACTCCCTCATAAGGTTTCTCACGAAACAAACCCTACCTATGATTTGGTCGCGTATCCACCCTCGTTTTTAAGTGCAGTGATAACAGCATGTGTACACGGAGTAAGCTCCTTTGGCTTAGTCATTGTATCTGAAAACACACATATTTCTTCATTTCAGTGTTTTAGTTAGACATTGGCAAATAATAGTTATTAAGTTATTAAGGCATAATTATTATTTTGACTGCAGCGCTCAACCATTACCTACATGTATTTGCATTGTACTAATTAACTAATTTTGTGACATTTTCTATAAATCAACATACAAATGTGTGATGTTTTAGGCGTTGGTTGCTTGTTGGCTGTCATTGAGATATCACATTTTTGTTTAAGACATATCCTGTAACGGTTATTGCGATTGCGATGGCAACATGTGGCCATATGTCTATTTTGTTTTGTAGATTCATCACCTTGAAAACAAGCATGGTGAGTTCATATTACACTAGCATCCTTTACGTGCCGTGACGTCCTGTTTCGACGATATACACACGTTTATAATTCAAATATCGTTACTTCAGTGTATCTTTCTTTCGTCTGATAAGATGGACTGGCCAACGATGGTCAAAAGGAGTCCTCTAATAAAGGTCAAAGGTCATCCATTTTGTTGTTAGGAAGTGAGCATGTTGGTATCGTCGGAGGGTCCAACTAGGGGTAGCTAACACAAAGAAAAAGTGAAAAATTATGTATTAATTTATTTATCATAGTAACGAAGGTGGACACCATCTAGGGTCAAAGGGTGTGCGGCGTGGTGGGGTGGTATCGCCTGACGTTTGGAAGTGCGCATGCTTCGGGGTGGTACGAGTCCGTTACATCGCTCCATACATTTCACTCAACACAACATGTTCACCAACACAACAAATGACCACAATTGGTACAACAACTCAACATAATCCACTGATCACGCAGAAACAGACAAACCAAACGACAACAAACGCAACTAATCAAAACAACGCCCTTTACCGCAACACATGAACCAAAATTTCAAAGATGGCGGACTACCACTACCGGCGCCGTCCGGGTGAGTTCTTTTCATTTTATCGCTAAGCATTTCATTAGTAAGCTTACTTTTCTTCAAGTCGCCACTGTTTGCATTTGGATCTAACTTTCAGAAAACCATGCTACAAAATGTATTCCAATTCAGATGTCCCTTTAGGAAATATTCGCCTCACCTAGTCCCGCATTCCACGCGGATTAATCTTGGGCTAACGCAGATAATCACCGTCACTCTCCTAATAGCAACGATCATTGGAACATGTCAACGCGTATCTCGATCAAATCTCAAAATTAAACCAAAATATTATGCCCTAACTTTGAATCCCCGAATTAAATTCCCACCCAAAATCAAATTCAAATCAGACATTGTTACACATCTGTACCTCAGCAGAATGATAGCACTCTCAGGCGACATCCACCCAAACCCTGGCCCATATGGGCGCCCAATTCCAAATATTACCACTTCTCCATCTAGAAATGAGCAATCCATTTCTACCAACACTCAGTCTGACAGCTCCACGCTTAGTACATCAACACTCCACACATCACAAAATGCAGGCTTAATTTTCGCCCCAAACCCCCAAAACATTTCAACCCCCGAACGCCACAAGAAAACCCAAGGAAACACACTTAAAGGAATTTTGATATAAACACCAACAGCGTTAAGAGCATAGAAAAAGCAACCCAACTAAAGGCAACTATTCAATATAATAATCCAGACATCATATTTCTAGTTGAAACTAAATTAGATGCAAACTATGCTACATGCTCTTTCCTACCACCCAACTATGAGGCCATCAGAAAGGACAGGAATGTCCATGGCGGTAGAGTCCTTATAGCCTTCCGTGACAACATTGTAGCTGAACCCCTCCAAAATTTAAACTCAAATTGTGAAATAATTTGGACAAAAATTCACTTTGCACGAAACAAATGCATATACTTTGCATCTTATTATCGACCCCCAAATGACCACCTCCAATCCCTTGAAGCTCTCCACGACTCCCTAACTAAACTATATAGATAAAAAAAAACTCCCCCGAACGTAGTCATAGCTGGAGATTTTAACCTCCCTGATATCAACTGGACAAATCACCAAACCACTAATAACAGCACTGACAGCAAGCATAACAAACTACTAGAAATAACTAACGACTTTGGGCTGCAGAACATGGTAAACGACCCCACACGCATCGCTTCTGGCAACATTCTTGACCTCATACTCACCTCAAATCCCTCCATTATCATCAATACCCACACCACTCCTGGTATGAGCGATCACGAATCCGTGACCTTCAATGTCAACTTAAACCCAGTTCGCAACAAGAAACCCCCCAATCAAGTTTATAGTTACAAATCAGCAGACTGGGACCAACTCAAAGACGACATAGACAAACTAAATCTTGAATACTTCGACATCGACCCCAACTCACAGGATATAGACATAAACTGGACCTTTTCCGCGAACGTCTGACTACCTTGATTAATAATAACATACCTAGACGATACACAAATGCTAAAACCCACCTCCCCTGGATAACACGTGAACTAATTAGAATGCAGAGAAGACGAAACAAAAGCCACAAAAAGGCAAAGCAAACTGGACTAAACAGTGACTGGGAAAAATTTAAGGAACTCCGAAAGCAAGCTACTAAAGCATTAACAAAATCCTACAAAGACTATGTTAACAACCACATTGGAGACAGCCTGAAAACTAATCCAAAACGATTCTGGTCATTTATTAAGGCAAATAAACGAGAAAACATTGGCATCCCCACACTTCGAGTAAACGACCAACCAATAATTAATGATCGAGATAAAGCAAATGCCCTAAACAATCAATTTAGCTCTGTATTTACCCAAGAAAAGCACCCCATCCCCCAAATAGCCCCCTCTACTTACCCCAACATCCCCCTTCTCGAAATTGGCATAGATGGCGTAATAAAGCAGCTGGAAAATCTAAACCAGAACAAAGCTACAGGCTCAGATGAACTCCCAGCCAGAGTCCTTAAAGAAACTGCAAAGCAGATAGCTCCCATCATCACCCAAATTTTCCAACAATCATACAACACAGGTAAACTTCCTAATGACTGGCTACAAGCATTAGTAACTCCTATACACAAAAAGAGCCATAAATCTGACCCAGCTAACTACAGACCCATATCACTAACCTGCATCCTCTGTAAAGTAATGGAACATATCATCCTAAGCAACATGTGGAAACACCTGCACAAGCATAACATCATTCTCCACTTCCAACGCGGATTCCAGTCGGGACTGTCTTGTGAATCTCAACTCATTGAGACAGTCCACGACTGGATGACTGCTATGGACAACAAGACCCAAATTGACGCAATCCT
>OY759262.1:54094989-54142489 GCA_963662155.1 Lamellibrachia columna
CTTAGCTTCTTTTGAGATTCACCACTTTGACTACTAGTTTGTTTGTCCGACTTTCTGCTCGGAAGGTTTACTGTGGCTGCATTATGTATTTATTTGGCTACTAAGCTATGCATTGGATTTGTGTGTACGATTTCATGTGAATGCCTGAATGAGTTTTAATTTAACATGTGAGTACGAAATGAGCCAACTTATAAGCTTCAAACATATGACTATAAATACATGTGTTGTTAGTTGTATTGAAAGAAAAGTTCCCAGTGCAGAGAAATCACACATACAAATTATGACGTAATTAGATCAATGACTGTTATTAAATCAGTGGAGCCCTTCTTGACAACGGCATTCAATCATCATTGGAAAATAATGGCATTATATCAATTAACAAATTATATAACACTTCCATTTTTATGATCCAACTTTTTGTCAAAAGCGTCAGTGTTATCTATTGCGTCTCAGGAAACAAAAATATTGTTATGGGGTCGACATCGAAAATAATTACTTTACAATTGTAAATATAGTAATGACAAGTCAAACATGGCGCTGGATGCATACATCAATGTTCAATACCTTGCCGTTTATAATTACAAATATGCCACAACTAGGTCGCATTAGTAGCGTCCTCTTGCGGGTCATATTGACATCACATTTGCAACTGGCAATACGTTGCCTGCAGATGGAGCGACGTGTCATTAAACTGTCGAATGTTTCAAGTTATTGCATTCAGTGAAGACGTGTACAAAGAATCGTAAACTCCGGGAGTGGTTAACTTTGTAAATCCCAAAGTCAAGGTGGATGATCCAAAAAGGTATTCAACTGGAATATCACAGGTTTAACGTGTATGTTCAAAATGGCTGGAGGAAGTTGAACATGCTAATCCCCAGAAGTCGTCTACGACTTTATGGAACATGTGACGAAAGAAAAGAGTCCCGCTGTAACAACAGAGCAGTCACTGGTAAAGAACACCGGAACAACGCAACTAGATAAACCGTGTATTTCAATGAAACATAGACAATTTATACATCAACCTACTTCTACCGCCGACATCTAAAACAAATTGTACTGAGATTTTTAGCTAAAAGAAAAACGTTTGAATATAAACACGTTTTGCCAGAAGTACAAAAGGCCACCATAGTGCAATATCATTGAAGCGATCTACAAATGAATCATTGTATTTAATGTGTAGTTGACATCGAGCTCCAGAGTTAAGGAGGAGCAACACGAAACGGATAATCCGAATAAAATTAATAATCTTGATTGTTTTAAAATCGTTGACATTTGCCTTTTCGCACAAAACGTATCGAATGGGACAGGGTCAAGGCTGGCCGAACTACTACGGGCGAGGGGGCGAGCGTTAAGTTCGATCCCTGTATATAATAAATGTCTTCGCTCCTGCAGCAAGGCAGCTCCAGGACCGTTCTGCAAAGCGTCGCACTGTAGGCAAACATGCAAACACGCACACACGCACGTACCCACACACGCGAACTCACCCACGAACGCACGCATGCAACCCCCCACCGAAACAAAAGCTTAGCAGCTACCGTCGCTGTCACGTTGATTTATCGGACTCGGTTTCGGATGATAAAAATCCCAGTCTACACTACATACGTTGCTGACGTCGACATCATACTGGAGTTATCGGGCACATTCATAACCACTGAAAACAGCGTCGCAATGTAGCTCCATTGTGAATACAAACTCACTCACACACACACGCACACACACACGCACACGTACTCGCCAACGTACACGCACACACCATACGCTTAGACACAAACGCCCTGAACGCAAAGTACCGTCACGACACCTCCAAATTAAATCAAGCTCCGTGAAAACAAAAGAATGATAACCCATATGAAAGCGATATCTAAAAATGTTCCGTGAAGCGTGTGTATGTTCTCTACTGGGGACTACGTTATGTATGACAGTCTTAGAATGAGCTATATTGTGTTCTTGCTCGATTATCCATTTATAAACAGACGAGGCTAGTACATGTAGTGCTTTACTGCCTCAACTGTTATCCCTTTCCTCTTCTAGCAGCGTCCACTTGTCGTCCTCCTCCTCCGCATTTCTCACACCCCTCTTTGCGCAGACCTCCCATCTCACTTACGGTCTGCCCCTTTCCCTACGGCCTGGCTGTATCATCGTATCTGTTTTCTTAGGTAGTCGGCCCCATCAGCACACCATCCATTACGTCACGCTTTTCAAAGAATAAAAACCCTGTTTTATGACAACTTGAGAAAGACGCCTATTTCGACGTAAGAAATTATATCGCTTTGTACCCCTAACGTGCTTGTAAAAGAGAAAAAAACACGAAACAGACGGTATTTCAGAAGAGTTGTTGTATGTTCTCAGCGATTGCCTGCTTAGTCAAGTAATTCGAAGCGCATGTTGTCAACTCTGTTAAGTGCGTCATACTTAAGCAAACATGCAAAATAAATATCGCTACAACATATATGTGTATGATTTTGTCACGCCATATTACATGGCTGATGGGTTTCTACTCGACGACATTATAATTTTCACGCCATCTACGTAGGAGAGCGTTCACGTCGGTTTTTATACTTATTTGGAGGTGTCGTGCGTGTACTGCTCTTTCGTGCCCGCGGATGCATGTGATTGACGATACCGCCGTCTTTGTCGTCGTGAACAACCCGTCGGCCCATCGACGCTCCTATTGACGTTGCAAGCTGCCTGCCCGGGACCATCAACGCGCTTTTCACAATTGACATCGTAACGCGAGCTCGCTGAAGAGCACTTCCGTCGAAAGCTCAGTGAGCGCGTCCTGTTCCAACTCCGTGACGTGCTTATGATATGTGTGTGTGTGTGTGTGTGTGTGTGTGTGTGCGTGCGTGCGTGCGTGCGTGCGTGCGTGCGTGCGTGCGTGCGTGCGTGCGTGCGTGCGTGCGTGCGGGTGTGTGTGTGTGTGTGTGTGTGTGTGTGTGTGTGTGTGTGTGTGAATGTGTGTATATGTGTATGTATGTTGGCGTGTGTGTGTGTGTGAGTGTGTGGATGTGTGTATATGTTTATGTATGTATATATATATATATATATATATATATATATATATATATATATATATATATATATATATATATATATATATATATATATATATATATATATATTTGTGTGTGTGTATGTGTGTGTGTGTGTGTGTGTGTGTGTGTGTGTGTGTGTGTGTGTGTGTGTGTGTGTGTGTGTGTGTGTGTGTGTGTGTGTGTGTGTGTGTGTGTGTGTGTGTGTGTGTGTGTGTGTGTGTGTGTGTGTGTGTTTGTTTACGTGTGTGGGGTTTGGATTATGTATGGTTTATGATGTATGCATTTCCTTGATATTACACAAAACACGAGCATCGCTTGATATATACATGTTTATATATATACAAAGGCGACACACAGTGTCCTTTTTAACGAAACTTTCTCATGAAGTTATTCCACGCAATGATAATGATCCAAATGTCGCCGCTGTGACGTCACCGTCTGGTACAAAGGTTTGCAAAAGTCATCACTATCCCATAATGATTATCTCTTCGTCGCTCAAACGTATATTTCCCCAACACGAAAGAGAAGTGGTAATGAGGGCAAACACTAACCAAACGAGTAATAATTTGTTTAGTCAATGAAACATAGATCGTGCGAAATCCATGCCTAGTGGCTGAATATTTGTGCAAGCGGGTGTCTGTTTTGAAAAGAAATACTGTCACACCAGTTGCGAGTTCCAGTCAGGCTAAGTGTGCAATAAATAAACACTTTGCACGACAATCTTCGCCAAATCACACCTACTTGTCATTGCTTAACGTAATATCATTTTAATGAGGCGGTTCTACTTGAACTGTTAAGGCTATTATTCATTCCGTGTGCTAGTCCTAACCCCCATGTTGAAAAAACACGCATGTTGCATTTATCAGGAAACTTTGTTAATCCGGAAAAATACCCACTGGGGACTAAGCTGTCCGGATTAACGAGGTTCTTTTGTATATGTTTGTGTTCTATTTTTTATTTAAGTGTTACAGGTTAGGCATGATTATGTTGAACGAATGTGTTTGTCGCAAAACATACCATCAAAACCAATTTGCTGTCCCCAGTGTTATTGCAGACGCTTGACGCATTACATAGTGCACGCCTTCGTTTTGACTGATGTCATCTGCCAATAACGCATTATCCAATGAAACGCGAGCATTGTTCCATCACGCGTGACCGACTAGTGTATTAGATACCACACTGCAACAGTTGGAATTAGTTCGAGCACAAACAAACACACACACACACACACACACACACACACACACACACACACACACACACACACACACACACACACACACACACACACACACACACACACACACACACTGCACTAACTGATGCGGCGTTTTACGTAAGCGCTTAGTAAGCAGAAACGACGCCGAACGAAGGCAACGACCTTGGTGGTTGTGGTGACGGCGACGACGTTTATGGTGCTGGAGGGACGGAGTCAGCGTTGGAAGCAGAGGTAGCTTTCATACGCTCTATTTGTTGCCGCTGCAACAAACGCAAGGTGGCTCTAGCCGTTTGTCGTTTTGACAGCATGTCGCTGGGCTCAGTAGCTGTGGCTAGCTGAAATAAATAAATATTGAACCAATGCATGCCAAATATAAACTTACCCCTGTCTCTTTAACTTGTTCTTGGTGTTGTTTTCTTGGATTGTTTGACATGGAACTTTTGTCACATGACGCTGCCATGTGTCTTTTATTGTGAAGCTACTCATTATCAGTCATCCCCGCTTGGGGTAGTGACAAAGAAAGTGCCAAACGCATTCCGTCTTATTCATGATCTGTCTTATCCACAGGGTAATTCCATTAATGAACGTATTCCAAAGGACTTCACCGATATATCTTATGAAACTTTAGACCATGTCATATCTTTGTTGAATCAGTTTGGCCGAGATCCATTTGTGGGTAAGACCGACATCAAGGATGCCTTTCGCATCATTCCCATCCACCCGCCTTGCTATCATTTGTTCGGTTTCACATGGAATTCTAATTTCTTCTACGACCGTTGCCTGCCAATGGGATGTTCTGAATCTTGCCGCATTTTTTAAAGATTGACTTGTGCTTTGCAGTGGGTCCTGAAGACACGGGGTGTAATGGCTGTGAGTCACATACTGGACGATTTCATCTTCATCGGCCCCCCAAATTCATCACGTTGTTTGCACGATCTTAATCGTGTCATGGCACTGGCAAATGAGCTTTCTATTCCTATCAGACACGAGAAGAACTGTTTTCCTGCTACACTCATCACTGTTCATGGCATCGAACTGGACACGGTCAAGTGGGAGGCTCGTCTTCCCCAAGATAACGTTCAGAAGCTTCTGTCATCCCTTGCGGCCATGCGGAAAAGTCGTTCTGTTACTTTACACCATGTCCAATCTTTCATAGGGCTACTTACATTCGCAAGTCGAATCATTTCACCAGGTCGCGCTTTCATTCGTCGTCTCATCAATTTCACGGTTAGCATATCTAGGCCTAACCATCATATCCGGTTGGCTGCAGAGTCACGAGCTGATTTAGCAGCCTGACATTGATTTATTTCTTCGTTCAATGGGGTCACTATGCTCATCAATAGTACTTGGGTTTCATCGGATTAAATTAAGTTGTACACAGATGCTGCATATACGAAGGGATTTGCTGCAGTTTTTGGTTCCCGGTGGTTTAAAGGCACTTTCCCGGACATCTGGCAAAGTTATAACATTGCAGTTTTGGAACTATATCATATCGTAGCCGCTTTGGAACTGTGGGGGGCAATATATGGCAAACCACTCAGTCTTGTTCCTCACTGACAACCAAGCTGTGGTTGAAGTGATCAACAAACAGTCAGCTAAAAACTGTCACCTGATGCGCTTGCTTAGACGTCTAGTAGTGACTGCATTGAAATGTAATGTTTATTTTAAAGCAAAGCACATTCCAGGAAAGACTAATGTCGTAGCTGACAAACTGTCACGATTTCAGGAGGCTGCAGCACGGCAGATGGCACCATGGCTCCAACCGCGGCCTACAGGGATTCCTGCACCAATTTCTCCTTGGCAGAAGTGATGCTTCGCATGCTTAACGCTGCCTTGTCGGAGGGTACAAAGAATGCCTACAAACGATCTATTACATCATATGTCGCTTTTAGCAGGAAACTATTTCCCAACTGTTCGGTTTTACCAGCTTCAACGGGTGTTTTAGCTACATATATAGCAATACTCTTCTCCAAGCATTATGTTCCGGCTACCCTTATGACATATATGTCTGCTTTGACATATATTAAAAAATTATCTGGTATGCCAACTCAACATTCTGTTATCACGAAATTACTGGCTGGAGCTCAGAAGCTGGCTGGGAAACCTGACACCCGGTTACTTATTACTCCCAGGGTCCTATGCCAGATTGTTGACTCCACACAATTTATTGCCTCATCAGACTATTTAAGGTATATGTTACAGAGCAGGTTTCTCTTGGCTTTCCATGCATTCTTGCGCATTGGGGAAATAACGGTACATTCGCGAACCAGGAGCGAATCTGTCATTCAGTTGGCAGATGTTACCATTTCTCATTCACACATAGTTTTGGTAATGTGTCATATCAAGCACAACACGTCTGGGCGCCCTGTCACTCTGCTTATTTCACAACACGTCTGGGCGCCCTGTCACTCTGCTTATTTCACAACACGTATGGGCGCCATGTCACTCTGCTTATTTCACACCACGTATGGGCGCCATGTCACTCTGCTTATTTCACAACACGACTGGGCGCCATGTCACTCTGCTTATTTCACAACACGTATGGGCGCCCTGTCACTCTGCTTATTTCACAACACGTCTGGGCGCCCTGTCACTCTGCTTATTTCACAACACGACTGGGCGCCCTGTCACTTTGCTTATTTCACAACACGTATGGGCGCCATGTCACTCTGATTATTTCACAACACGTATGGGCGCCCTGTTACTCTGCTTATTTCACAACACGTCTGGGCGCCCTGTCACTCTGCTTATTTCACAACACGTCTGGGCGCCATGTCACTCTGCTTATTTCACAACACGTCTGGGCGCCCTGTCACTCTGCTTATTTCACAACACGTCTGGGCGCCCTGTCACTCTGCTTATTTCACACACGTCTGGGCGCCCTGTCACTCTGCTTATTTCACAACACGTCTGGGCGCCCTGTCACTCTGCTTATTTCACACCACGTCTGGGCGCCCTGTCACTCTGCTTATTTCACACACGTCTGGGCGCCCTGTCACTCTGCTTATTTCACAACACGTCTGGGCGCCCTGTCACTCTGTATATTTCACAACACGTCTGGGCGCCCTGTCACTCAGCTTATTTCACAACACGGCTGGGCGCCCTGTCACTCTGCTTATTTCACACACGCACAATAAGTATTGTCCGGTCCAAGCATTGTCTCAATCCCTGAAGGTTCGTGGGTCATTTAATGGCCCACTCTTTGCTTTTGTTAATGCCTCCCCTGTTTCGCGAAACTATTTTTGTCAATACTTGCGTAAAGCACTACAGTGAGTGGGACTGGACCCCAGTAAATATAAAGCTCACAGTTTTAGAATCGGTGACGCTACTACGGCGGAAGACATGGGGATGAGTGAAACACAAATCCAATCTATGGGCAGGTGGAAGTTCACCGCCTTTAAACGTTACATTCGTATTCCTATGCTGCAGATGACCAGATCTTGAATGTGTCTGGGTTGCCCGGTAGGCATTGGATGCTTCAGTATGGTTGGCACCCATTGTGTACAGTATTATGCCCACTGATATACCACATCCCGTTAGAGAGGACACATTCCGTTCTTCATATACTTGGTTTACTGCTGAGGGCAGTGGATGTTGCAGTATGACTGGCATCCACTGTGTGCAGTAGTATTCCCAAGGATGTACAACATTCCGCTAGCTTGGGACATACTCCTTTCACCACACACTTACTTGGCCTATTGCTGTAGGCAGTGGATGTTGCAGTATGACTGGCATCCATTGTGTGCATCATGGCAATAGGGAGCACGACTGATTTCGCCCTGGCATCTAATTTATGCTCATATATCTACTTAAACGTGCTCACATAGCCAGGCTAATAGGCGTTTGCGTTGGATAGGTGTGTACTGACATTCGCTTTGAATATTTGTACTGTTAGTATCCGGATCACTCCATAGGCGGTTTAGCTCACTGGCAGAGCCCTGGGGTGGGGGTTGGGCCTATATTGCATATGGCCGGGTGGGGGATATTACCGCCCCACCTTTGCTAATCTGATTTGTCATTTAATAATTGTTTGCAGTACCTCGATGACGGTATCATTTGTTTAGCGCTTAAGCTTTGTCTCATCGAGAGATATATGTTATTAGTTACAGTTGATACAATTATTAAATGACCATTACCAACTATAAAAACGCTTTTGAAATACTGTCTGTTTCGTGTATTTCTCTTTTACAAGCACGTCAGGGGTACAAAGCGGTAGAATTTATTACAACGAAATAGGCGTCTTCCTCAAGTTGTCATAAAACAGGGTTTTTTCTTTGAAAGGTGTGATGTAATGGATGGTGTGCTGATTGTGGTGGGGCCGACTATCTAAGAAAACAGATGCGATGAAACAGCCAGGCCGTAGGGAAAGGGGCAGACCGTAAGTGAGATGGGAGGTCTGCGCAAAGAGGGATGTGAGAAATGCGGAGGAGGAGGACGACAAGTTGACGCTGCTAGGGAGAAGAGGAAAGGGATAATAGCTGAGGCAGTGCAGGACTACATGTACTTGCCTCGTGTCTTTATAAAGGGATAATCGAGCAAGAACACAATATAGATAATTGTAAGATTGTCATACATAGCGTAGTCCCCAGTAGAGAACATACACACGCTTCACGGAACATTTCATTGCGTGTGCGTGTGTGTGTGCGTGTGCCTGGATGTGCGTGTGTGTGCGTGTGCGTGTGTGTGTGTGTGTGTGTGTGTGTGTGTGTGTGTGTGTGTGTGTGTGTGTGTGTGTGTGTGTGTGTGTGTGTGTGTGTGTGTGTGTGTGTGTGTGTGTGTGTGTGTGTGTGTGTGTGTGTGTGTGTGTGTTTCTATTCACAACGGAGCTACATTGCGACGCGGTTTTCAGTGGTTGTGAATGTGACATTATTGGGCTGGTGCCCGACAACTCCAGTGCGATGTCGACGTCAGCAACGTCCGTAGTGTAGAAGGCGATTTATTATCATCCGAAACCGAGTCCGATAAATCAACGAGACAACGACGGCAGCTGCTAAGCATTTGTGTCGGTGGGGGTTGCATGCGTGCGTTTGTGGGTGAGCTCGCGTGTGTAGGCGACGCAGAAAGAACCAAAGATGAACCATCGATTCCATCACGACCATTCCAAAATGTGGCCGAGGATTTATTCGAGTGCGAAGTTCTACAGCCGCTACATCGAAGTAGAGAGGCTCTACTCAACCCGAGCATACAATACAATGAGTTAGCTGAGAAAGCCGTAGTAACTGCAGAGAGTATAATTGTGAAGGTAATCGCAAGCTGTTGCAAGTTGTATGGTAGTTGATACAGGTTAACGAATTCTGGCTTCCGGAGTAGGTATATATTTGTAACAATGTACCAATGACTCGGCTGACGCAAGCACGGAGAACAAGTTTAAAACCGACTTGACATATACCATTGTCAGCCAGCTTAATGTTTATTCATGACACAGCGACATAGCGGCATCCTATTTAGAGAACGTACCTTTTACCGTAACTGTTCGAGTAGAAACGCCTCAGTCAAATGACATTACGTTAAGCAGTGACACAAAGGGGTGCCTTGGCGAAAAAAATGTATTACGCATTTGGTGCTTCTCTGCCGTCAGTACCACCTCCCGTTCGTGTTGGGGGCATAACCGGTTCAGCTATGGATCTTCGTTATGGGATAATTATGACTATTACAAACCTCTGTACCAGACGGTGATGTTGCAGTATTGACATTTGTGTCATTATTACTTATAAACCAAGCTGGCTGAATGTGTCTCTTGCTTAGAATAACTTCGTGAGTAAGCGACAGAGCTGACTATTGTTTAGACAGCGTGCACATTGCCATTAATGTTCGAGTAGATTCGCCCGTGTCAACTGACATTGCGTTAGACAAATACACACAGGTGTGATTTGGCGAAGATTGTCGTTCACGGTTTTTGTTTATTGCACCCTTAGCGTGACTTGTACTCGTAAAGCGCGTATCATTATTTGTTACTGTCAAAACATACACCCGCTTGCACACATATACAGCTAATATGGATGGACTTCGCACGATTTATGTTTCATTGACCTTTCAAATGCTTGTTCTATGACGCGTTTGGTGCTACTCTGCCATCATTACAACCTCCCGTTCGTGTTGTGGATATAACCGCTTGAGCTACGGACCTTCCTTCTGCGATAATGATGGCTTTTACAAACCCCTGTACCAGATGGTGTTGTCACAGTAGTTACATTTGTGTCACTATTAATAAAATTATAAAACGAGGCGACTTACCGACAATGAATGTGTCTCCTGCGTGGAATAACTTCGTGAGTAAGCTTGGTTAAAAAAAGGACACTGTGTTTCGCCTTTATATATATTAACATTTATATGATAGGATTAAAGTGTTTGTGTGCAACCGGCTACTTGGACTTGGTGCAGCGACTTGAATTTGGTGTAGTTCATTTACAGAAAAACGCGGTATATCAAATAGAATAAGTATTACTATTGAATATATATTATACACAAACGTATTGTAGACATATATTAGGAAACAGGTTTTGTTAATTATTAGTCAGAGGGAGTATTTTAGAGTAAGTTAGTTTCGGATTCTGTCAGGGAATTCAGCGAGCGATAATAGGGTTGTTTACTATTCGAAAATAGAGATAGCATAGTGAATAGTTTACATTGGCTAATATATATATATAAGATAAAGTGATCTATTTACTTAAATTACTTACATAAGGTAATATCTGACATAGTGGTAGTAAACGTTTTCGGTAAAAAGGAATTAACAGCAGGATTTTAGCGTAAATTAGTACACACTGAATTCGTTGTTTTGTTACACAGTGTTCTCCGTATTCGCTAGGTGGCAGGTTTTTTTTTCTCATGCGAGGTTAATAGAAGACACAGTTAGCAAGTGTTCTTTTGATCACAAAAACAGCCTTATTCAAGGCTAACGTTGCAAACTAATTAAAACTAAAGTGTATGATGGCGCCGTGCAAACGGCAGTTAAAGGCCACAAGGCACTTAATTTGTGGCAGTTGCAGTAACTGGGTGGACTTCGTCAAGTCTGGGTGCGAGAAGTCCTGGGCTGAGGTCCAGGCAGATAGTTTTAGTTTTGAGTGTAGGGGATGTACGAAGATGAAGGAACTAGAGGTGGAGTTGGAAGAGCTGAGGCTGCTCGTTGAAGCAATGGTGGGAAGGGAACAGGGGGGTTGTGCCAGTAGTTCCGGTGGGGGAACAGTATATGATAAAGTGGGGAAAGACACAAGAGATGCTAGGGAGAGCTCAACTCAGCGTGGGAGGAAGCTGAGAGGAGGGAAGGTGACAGGTCGTAGGGAGACAGGACGTAAGGAGACGGGAAGGAAAGGAGCGGGAGGGAAGACAACTGGAGTAAAGGAGAGGGGAGTAGGGGAGACAGGAGGGAAGGAGAAGGGAGTTGGAGAGACGGGAGGGGACACAACCGGATTGAAGGAGAGGGTAGTGGAAGAGACAAGAGCAAAGGAGTGGGAAGTGAGGGAGACAGGAGGGAAGGGGTAAGACAGAATGTGATGGAAGGGTTCGAATGGAAGAGTCATTCTGCAGCAGTGATAGAGGGGGTGAGGAAATGAGCGAGGGTGTTTGTGGGGGATTCGATAGTTAGGAAGACCGACAGAGTCTTAAACAAGGGAGATGATGTGGTGGTCTGCTTGCCTGGAGCCAAAATAGAGGCGATAACTGAGAGGGTAAAAAACATCGTAGGTTCGGGTAAGGGTGGAACTGTTTTAGTACACGTAGGGACAACTAACTTAAAGAAGGAGGGTACAATTGCCATAGTTAGGAAATATAGGCAGTTGGTCAGAACACACTAAAACAGACGCGGATTGAGCAGGTAATACTGTCAGGGATTTTACCTGTAATGGGCAGGAGGGGTCACAAATATCGAAATTGTCGGGGGATGGCAATTAACATGTTAGTCCAGAAGCTATGTAGGAAAGAGGAAGTTGGATTTGTGGATTTATGGGGAAGTTTTGTTGGGAGGGCTGATATGTACATGAAGGATGGGCTTCAACTAAGTGGAAAGAGGGCAGCAGTATTCGCGGACGAACTTTCAGCAGCAGTAGATAGTGACATGGGTACAATGACAAATATTTTTGGAAGTAAACATTGTTTAAACTAGAAGTGCATGGGGGTTACCTAGAGGTGTCTCAAGCAGAACAAGATGCCACTAGCACAGATAAACCAATATCAAATCGTCCGAAAAACATCTCTGAAAAAGGTTATAGATGCGTATGTTTAAATGCAAGGAGCATAGTAAATAAGAAAAACGAATTAAACATTATGGTAGAAGATATTGACCCTCACATAATTGGTATAACTGAATCATGGGCCAACATATATATAACAGATGCTGAATTAGGACTGACAGGATACATAATGTTTAGGAAAGATCGAATAGGAAGGAGGGGCGGGGGAGTTATGTTATATGTTAAAGAATCTATTCAGTCTTATAAAATAAAACTAGAAAGGAAAGCAGATTGCGATGAAGCTGTTTGGTGCAAAATTAACTATTGGATTACTTTACCGAAGTCCAAACATAAACGAAGAGGACAACACAAAAAGAGAGCTCACCGCAGCCTGGGAGGAAGCTGAGAGGAGGGAAGGTGACAGGTCGTAGGGAGACAGGACGTAAGGAGACGGGAAGGAAAGGAACGGGAGGGAAGACAACCGCAGCGAAGGAGAGGGGAGTAGGGGAGACAGGAGGGAAGGAGAAGGGAGTGGGGGAGACAGGAGGGAAGGAGAAGGGAGTGGGGGAGACGGGAGGGAAAACAACCGGAGTGAAGGAGAGGGAAGTGGGAGAGACAAGAGCAAAGGAGTGGGAAGTGGGGGAGACAGGAGCGAAGGAGACAGGAGGGAAGGGGTCAGGACAGAATGTGATGGAGGGGATCGAACGGAAGAGTTATTCTGCAGCAGTGATAGAGGGGGTGAGGAAGAGAGCGAGGGTGTTTGTGGGGGATTCGATAGTTAGGAAGACAGACAGAGTCTTAAACAAGGGAGATGATGTGGTGGTCTGCTTGCCTGGAGCCAAAATAGAGGCGATAACTGAGAGGGTAAAAAACATCGTAGGCTCGGGTAAGGGTGGATCTGTTTTAGTACACGTAGGGACAAATAACGTAGAGAGGGAGGGCACAACTGCCATAGTTAGGAAATATAGGCAGTTGGTCAGAACACTAAAACAGACGCGGGTTGAGCAGGTAATACTGTCAGGGATTTTACCTGTAATGGGCAGGAGGGGTCACAAATATCGAAATTGTCGGGGGATGGCAATTAACATGTTAGTCCAGAAGTTATGTAGGGAAGAGGAAGTTGGATTTGTGGATTTATGGGGAAATTTTGTTGGGAGGGCTGATATGTACATGAAGGATGGGCTTCATTTAAGTGGAAAGGGGGCGGCAATATTCGCGGACAAACTTTCAGCAGCAGTAGATAGTGACTTGGGTACAATGACAAATATTTTTGCAAGTAAACATTCTTTAAACTAGAAGTGCAGGGGGGTTACCTAGAAGTGTCTCAAGCAGAACAAGAGGCCACTAGCACAGATAAACCAATATCAAATCATCCGAAAAACATCTCTGAAAAAGGTTATAGATGCGTATGTTTAAATGCAAGGAGCATAGTAAATAAGAAAAACGAATTAAACATTATGGTAGAAGATATTGACCCTCACATAATTGGTATAACTGAATCATGGGCCAACATAGATATAACAGATGCTGAATTAGGACTGACAGGATATGTAATGTTTAGGAAAGATCGAATAGGAAGAAGGGGCGGGGGAGTTATTTTATATGTTAAAGAATCTATTCAGGCTTATTGTCTTGTACGTTTTGTTTACTCCTGACATATGCATAAAAACTCTTGCTGTCATTTTTTATGTTACATGCTAGTTTTTGCTCATAGCTTCTTTTAGATTGTTTGATTTCAGTTGTAGCTGCATTAGGTGCCTCTTTGTATTTTGCATAGTCTCTCGTCCTTTCTGGTACGCCTATAAACCCTCCACATAGTTTGTTTTAGCATTATTTTTCTAATAGCCTCTTTTGACAAGTTGTTTGATCAAACATGCCCGTGTACGTACCAGTGGCGTGGCTTTATTTATTTTAGAGAATGATGCATATTTAGTAGGCAAAGACCTGTGTATTACCCGGTTTAGGGGTGTTTTTCTTAGCGAAACAAACGACGACAGCAGGAGACCGTAATGGGTGAATTAGAGTCAGGCGTTATATCAGAATCAAGGAGTATAAAACAGAGACTGGATACACGTGTGTTTATTTCAGCGAGCAGTTAGAGTGAACACAGAAGGTTCGTGTCGCTCAGCGTGGGCGCCCGGATATCAAGTGAAGGGTACCTGTGAGGCAGCCACGTGGAAAGTAATAATTTGCATATGTCGGTGGAATGGTAAACTCTACAATAAAGTTAGAAGGAGAAGGGGAAACGGAAGATGGTGCGCTCTTCTATGATCTGTGGTACAGTTTCGGCTGCGGACGAGATGCTATTAGACTGAAAACGACACGACTGCCGAAATGACATGTCAAACGGCTACAAGCCTCTGTGCACGACGACCGGTAAATCATATTAGTCTGCCATGTAAAGACGGGCAGTAATAAGACACGCCGCCACACAAAGGACAGGCCTTAAGAACGCTTAGTGAGAATGCACGTACTCGACCGCGAGATTGTCTAGGCATGTATCTGCCTCATACGTAATTAGGATGTTGTTTAGGCATTATATGCCTTAGAATCAACTGTGTAGCAATAGGCACAGGGAGGCGGTTGTAGGACTAGTCACGAGAGATAAGCTTACTATCCAATGTGGTAGGTCTCCCTGAATCTATGAGATAGGTTTTAGTTTGAGTTAATAGCAATGAAATAGTGTAGAATTGCTAAATAAGGAAATAACTAAACACATTTATTAGCTGCTAGTAATAAGAATTATAAAAAAAATAACACAGCACAATAATTATAAATTATAGCAATAATACTAATAAATAAATAAATGTGTATGTATGATTAATAATAATAAATAACGAACGAGCCGCTCCCAGCCTTGGTACGAGTGCGCTTCACTTCCAAATTGTTACTGCTGGCAGAGTTCAGTGCTCTTGCTGGTTGATATGGGCGTAAGAGTTCACACAGATACACTGGCGCTTCGTCATGCATGGATTTGTATGTAAGTACTAGTATCTTGAAATCGACTCTGGGTGCCACGGGCAGCCAGTGATGTTGTTGTAACAGGGGCCTGGCGCTGTCGCTACGTGGACGACGCAGAATCACTCTGGAGGCCGAATGGTGTATTCTTTGCAGACGCCCAATGTTAACTACAGACGTGCCATGCATTGCAGCAGTCAAGCCTACGCGTTCCTTTGTCGGTTTGGGTAACAAAAATGGCTGATTTGATTGATGTGTCGGAGGCAGAATGAAAATGCACTGACGGTTTGAGAAACTTGCTTGCATATATAGGTGCCTGTCAATGAAGACACCAATATTTCGAACACATCGCGAAGCTGTGATTGTAGAAACACAAACACGAATCACATTGCCATCAACGAGTGTAGCCACAGACTTGGGTGCAATTGGAAGATACTGTGTCTTGCTGTCATTCATACACATATAATTCCATGCCATCCATTGTTTTATATCATCCAAACAATCCTCGATTTGCTGCACAACAGCTGGTAAAGCGGATGGATTCGGGTCGAAGTGTGGGTAGATATGTAAGTAATCAGCATCGTGGTGAAAGAATAGTCCATGTGCTCGAATAATGTCGCCAATAGGCTGGACGTACAGTGAAAAGAGCAATGGTTCAAGGACAGAACCTTGCGGGACACCCGCCGTTAGAGTAGTTGTACTCGATGATTGGCCATCGATTACTATTCGCTGCGTCCGCTCTTGCAAATACATATCAGATATTTATTGCATATATAATCCAGTCTAATGCTTTGCCAACGAAGCCGTAACGCAAAAGTAATCGCCTAATCAAGATGTCATGATTGATTGTGTCGAACGCCGCACTAAAATCAACGACAACCAAAGTTGTTCCTTGTTTATTGTCCACGCCTGTTTTGATGGCACTTGTAACGTACAGTAGCGCGGTTTCAGTCGAATGTTTGTTTCGATACGTCGACTGAAACCATTTGCTGACCAGAAGCGTGCGTTATCATCCTAAGCGCGACTACTTTCTCAATTTCCTTGGATAATTGTGTGGGGTTACTCATTGGTCAATATTTGCTCAAGTTGTCATTGTCAAGTGGTGGTTTCTTCAGCGATGGACGGACAATTGCACGCTTAAGCGCCCTTTGCATGACTGCCTTATCCATGGAGGTATTTGTAATCAATGTGATGACCGACACAATACTGGTGATATTGTCCTTTAGTTGATTAGCAGGCAGATGATCAGATACACACGTTTTGTAAGTAGTACCAAAAATCGTTGTGATCTCTGCGTTCGTAGTTGGATCGAACACATGGAACAGTCAGTGAAACAGCGCTTTTCATATGTTGGTGTTCAGGCACGAAGTGTTGTGTGAACAGGTTAGGCAACAATTGTACCCATGATGTTTTAGCTTTTTAGCGTGGTACATTATAGTAAAAGGGGTATCAACGTAATGGGACCGGGCCGTAGATGTTTAGTAATTTTGATTGGTTGACGCCGACCTAGTGATGTGGTGGGAAAGTTACCAAGCGATGGGTATAAGACGCGAAGTAAAGGGTATTCAAGAAAGGTGACAGAACACACAAATGCGGCATTAGAGTTCCAGCGATGATGTCCGGCAAGGCCCGGTATGAAGAGGGCGCGGTTTATCGCGACGTCGCAAAACCCCCTACAACTTTGCTCACATTGACAACGGCGAGTGAAAACCCAGACAACACAATGGCACGCAAGTAATTACTGCGCATTGTTTGACTTTATGCGATCACCGTCTGCATCGGCCGCATCTTGTTTTCTGCTGCCTACTGGTTGCTTGTGACTGTTCAGCTATCTCTCCATGTAAGACAACAGTGCGCCCGCATGAGCCATATTCACGACATGTTTGTCGTCTCCACGTCATGTTGACGGCCGACTTACAGAGCGTCCAGCTGACTGTTCAGTTGTCTTCCCCGCGCGTACCAGTGCGTCCGCGTGAGCAGTCGTCACGACTAGTTAGCCGTCTCCACGACTTATTGACGGCTGGCGTATTGTGTGTGTCCAGCCGACCGTTCAGCTGTCTCACCCGTGTGCAACATTAGAGCGTCCGCGTCAGCCGTCGTCACGAAACGTCGCCGTCTCTAAGATATATTGACATCCAGCCTACTATCGTCCAGCCGACAACAAGCTCGAACACACTGCTGTCGAACGAGACCCGTACCGCCTGCGTATTCAGCGGGCGGTGAGATCATGCGACCGACGGCCACATCAATTATCGTTCAATTCAACCCAGCAGAGTGACGCGAAGGGTATCGTTGACTTTGTGCTTCATAAGGCACGCTTCTGTGACTATTTTATTTTCTGAACATTGTATTGTAAGTGTGAATTACTCATTTCAGCTCGTGGCGAATGTATTAACACTGGTGTATGTGCTGTCTGTCTTGAAGGGGAATAGCCTCAACGGTGAACGTTAAAGAAAACGATGGTTTTTATTTGTTGATTTGGTTTGAGTTTATTGACAACTTGATTTAGAGTTAGTTTCTTCATTTGAATTGTACCATTTCAATTAGGTTTTGGTTCATTATGAACATATTCATGTTTGTTACCTTGGTGGTATTTCTCATTTGTAGAAATTTCTTACACTCATATGTTGAGTTTAATTTAAGTACGGCCCTTCCCTAGTTTTGAGCCACTTTGCATGGATCTCCACATAAATACCTGACGTATTTGGGGGCTCGTTCACGGATCGGATAAATGATGTGGTATATTTAGTACTCAACGCTGTGTTTGTATCTGAATGATTTCACAAATGATCAAGGTAACACTTGCCAGTGAAATTAGCCATACTTTCCAACAATAAAGCATACGTTTATTTTTGTGGCTAGAGACGCGACCCATTGTACGGTAGGTTAGCTATCCGCGACCCATGTCGTTTCAGCCCAAATCGAATTTGGCTAGCTAAAATTTGGCGTGATTCAATATACCTTTTTAATATAACAATTTCTGGGGATGTATAATTATTCCCTTTTTGGTAACGTTAATTCATTGAATGAATAATCGTTTGTGCCTTTTACAAGGTGGCTTGTGCCAATCTTAGTAGAAGGAGAATATGCAGCTGTAGGAGAGAAACAGTCGCGTAAGACAAGGTAAGTGAATATTTCATTACTTTGAGAGATTATGACATTGGACTATATGTCAAGTAGCATTTGTATGGTTAAGTATGGGACATGGTGGATCTTATTTATGTACTGTGAGGGGTTGGTTACCACACTAATTCAGAAATGCGTGATAGATTTGCTGATTAATTTTGCAAGAGATTAAGGGAGTGTTGGACGTAGTTCACACTTGTTTGAAGTTATTGAGTTCAAGTGGGATAGTAATTGCCCATTATTTATGTACTGTGAGGGGATAGATGCCACAGTAACTCAGAAACCTGCGATATATTTGCTGATTAATCTTGCAAGAGATTAAATGAATGTTGGAGCGTAGCTCACACTAGTTTGAAGTATTTTTGCCTTCAGCTTGGGATAACAATTGCCCATTTGTGGATTATCTTTGTTTGACATTATATTGTAATTATGGATGTGTCTAAACTAGTAGAGATTGGTGAGAAACTGGGCCTAACAGGTACGGATCTTCAAACATTTGTTCTAGACGAACAAGAAGCCGCCCGAGCTGAACGTTGATTGGCTCGTGAACAGGCGAAAGAGGAGGAAGAAACTCACTGTCGTGCTCCTGAACGCCCACCCAACAAATTAGTGTATGATGTTTAATTAATCCATATACAACTTCCATCCAACAAATGAATGTATGATGTTTCATTAATCCATATACAAATATAACCACACATGTCAAACCACAAAGTAGTAGCTTGAATAGTTTTTAAGTTATGACCATTTACAATTTGTCGGATTCAGTAATTTTCCAATTATCGGAAATCATGAGGATTTTTTCTATCTAAAATACCCAAAACTCCAAATCAGATTGAGCGAAAAAATTTGTTAGGCTTCTTCTCCGATATATGTAGATAGTAAAATACTTACCAATGCTCCACTTCTGTATATTAGTTATGACACACTCTGCTATTCTTATGTACGAAATTGAGCCAACGATTGAAATTAAAGCCAAAGTTCAACAATAAAACACGTTACAACACAAATTAACGTTTTTGGTTCAATAACACACATACATATCAAGGAATATGCGAAATTACAAATGTATATATTGATAAATTTACGAGATACTGATATACTTTATTTGACGAGAGCATGTTTCCTCTCTGCACAAGCTACTGGAAGAGGAGAAACGTCACACGTTAGCCGAATTGCTTGGTATAACGATGCGGCTGACACTGAAGAAGAAAGATACCTATTCCACACGTTGATTGCAATGTGACGGCCCAGATACATTGCGTGCCTAACAATTCGTTTCGTTCGTACCCGCAGGTGCAGGTGGATGACGACACCGCCGCCTAGCTGCCTTCCCAATATAATCAACGCTCCTATAAACGTTGATAGCTGCCTGCCCGGGATAATCAACGCTCCTGTTGACGTTGATAGCTGCATACCCGGAACCATCAACGCTCCTGTGGACATTGATAGCTATCTACGATGGACCATAACTGCGCATGTCGCTATTGATATCTATACTGCGATCTCGTCGACGAGCGCCTCTGTCTCATGCTCAGTGAGAGCGTCCTGTTCCACCTCCGATGCGTCATGACGTTCATCTCTTCTTCTTCCGATTCCGAGGATGTCGCTTCCGGGGCGGTGATCCCGCTAGAGAACTAGAGTGAGCACAGTGGCGGCGAAAAAACAAGACACACACGGAATTATTATATTATGCATTTACTTTGGAATATCAAAGTCAACATTATATTAACGATTGTTTCTGCCACGCACGGAATTAATCTCGATGCTTGAACATGCACTTCATGTAGCGATCATTCTGTGATTTGAATACGTTCCAGTTTCCTCCACATCCACCGTAGATGACCTTCTCGCACGAACATTTCACCCAGTTGTAGTACCACCTCTCGCTGTACGCGCAGTCCCAGCCACTACCAGAAGCAGTTAATCGGTCAATGGGCTACGTTTAAGAGATTATAAAATATACAGTATTTAAAAAAAATTATGGACCATAACTGCGCCTGTCGCTATTGATATCTATACTGCGATCTCGTCGACGAGCGCCTCTGTCTCATGCTCAGTGAACGCGTCTTGTTCCAACTCCGATGCCGTCATGACGTTCATCTCTTCTTCTTCCAATTCCGAGGATGTCGCTTCCGGGGCGGTGATCCCGCTAGAGAACTACAGCAAGCTGTTGGTAGCGGGGATGAAGAAGGCGTTCCCAAGTTACATGGGCGAGCTGGTTGCGATGCGTATGAACAGCCAATGCGAAAGCTGCCGCACCGACCACCACACCCAACTGCAACACGTATTCGGCTGTCTGGCCCCCACTGACGAAAATATCGCTATGATTGTTAGTGCGGTCGTTAAAAGCGCCGATAGCGTCGCGGTATTCAAGAAGTGGTTGGAACTGTTTTATTGGTGCGATCTTCACTTCCGCTACTACGAAGACGAGAAACGACACGCTATGCTGGAATGGCTATGTCGTTATTTGGCATCGTTTAGCCGTTATTTATTATGACGATACGATTCCCCCTCTCTTTTACCCACTCTCTACATCTCTCTACCCCAATCCCTATTTCTCTCTCCCTCTACCTATCATCTCCCTCTCTTCCTCTTTCTCTCTCTCTCCCTCTGTCCTGTATTTCAACACAACCTTATGTTACTAGCTTTTCTAAAATAAAATAATCTCATAACGGGACCCTTCTAACAACCTGTCTAGCGACGGATAATTGACATATACACCGCTTCCCTAGCGGAATATGTCTAGTGACGAGTGTTATCTCTATGCAGAGGTGCTCCCTAGCCGGACAATCTTCCCTCGAACCGAATAGCAAAAACTATGTGGGCCCTCCCGCCTCACCGTCGTCGCAATTCATCCGTTTGTCGATGCAAATCATCCGCCTTGTTTTATTCGCCGCCACTGCCGCTGCCGCTGCCGCTGCCGCTGCCGCTGCCGCTGCCGCTGCCGCTGCTGTTGCTGCCGCCGGTCAATAGGCGGTTGATCAAATCCGTTGCCGCCTCTTTTACGCATCGTTTAACCGCCTCTTTTAGGGTCGGATCGGACCCGGCGTCGTCGACGATGCCGGTCTTCAAAGCCCGCTTTCCCACAACCATGACACCCCACTTGATGAGCGGCATGGCGCTTCGGAACTGGCTCCCGAACAAGTTAACTAAGTCCTCACATCGATTGTTCCGAACTCTTTACACAACACGGTCACGTGCTTCGACACCGTGTCTCCGTGCTTTCTTCCTACCGGGACGATAGGCAACAACGGTATGTGGCTGTCGCCGACTGTCCGTGGTTCCAAGAAACTTGAGTAGAAGTAGAACGAGAAGAACCCACGCTTCATATCCACCACTGAGTCCGCTTCTTGATCAAAGGAAATCACTTCTCGAAAAGGGAACCATCGATATGGGCATCACGAGCTACCCATATAACCCTTGTCGCAAAACCCTATTAGGGCTCCCATGGAACTATATATTAGTCTCTCCAATACAATGATCAGTGTCATCTGTATGGTAATGTGTTGAGTGATGTTGCTGTACCTCAGTTTCGCCTTGTTCTCCGCCTTGGTCTGGTGCTCTGTTGATCACCCAGACCACCTTAGATAAAACTTCTGCGGGTATTGAACCTCCACCAACAAGAACTACCACTGACAGGACTTACTGATGTCTTGCGGTATCGCCGTGTCGTAGTGGTCAACGGTTGTGATGGTTGTCCGTGTACGCCCATAGATTCATCGCTAGGCAATGTCAGATAAAAGTCTGCTCAAGTGCTCAACATCGATGTCCACTGATTCGAATCGCCTCGTCCACTCGTCAGATTGTATTTGCTGACCACGAAGACTTGGGACACTCGTTGTCGCAAAGACGATCGACGACTAACTTGAATTATAGTGTCCAGAACGTCAAACTGTACTTCCGATGATTCATCTATCGCAGCAAGACTGAGGAGTCGACCACTTCGTGACGTTATCTTTCAGTCTTACTTAATGAGCGCTTAGGCGTCGAATCAGTTGTTGAACGACGCCTAGTAGCCGCACCATTTCACAAACACCTGCGCCCTCTCTCTCACCTCCAGGCTCTGCAGGGCCGTCTCGACAAGGTATAGTTTAACACTTCTCGCCTTCACTGAGACGTGGCTGACTCCTGACGACTCTGTGCCCGCGGGTTGCATCACGCCTGCCGGCTACCAACTGCGACATTCTAAGAGAAAGCGCAGTATCGGTGTTGGTGTTACCGTCGTATACAAGTCCGGCTTCATGACGCGCCATCTGGAGCTACCGAAAACAAGGACCTTTGGAATCAATGGGTGTGCTTGTTAGCAGTGCCACTTAATAGCTTCGTCTTGTCCTGATACATCGTCCTCCTCCAAAAAGAAAACATGACTTCACGGTCTTGGCGTTTCTTCTTGAGTTTGCGGACTTTCTGGACAAATCAAACTTTCTGATAGCTGGTGTTTATAATATGCACATGGAGGAAGGGTCAGCATGTCGAGGAGCGGACGCATACGGAGGGATATACGATCGATCTCCTAATAAGTCATTCAGCCGACACGTCGGCGGGTCATTGCACGCTGTGACTCGAGAAGCCACCAAACGTGCGATTGAAAACGACGAGCCGGAGTTATAAACATGTTTGCGTTGCTGCGATTTGTGAGGATATACGATCGTTGTGGCAGTCAGAGTCTCTGTCGGATGACATGGACTATGCATTCGATACATACAACACATGCCTGACTGCTATCATCGACAAACATGCCCCGATGAAGACATGGACCGTGATCGTACGACATCACACGCTGTGGTACAACGACATACGATCACAGAAGAGTTTAAGACACGCTTGCAACGCTTTTCTCCGCCTTTTTCTGCAAACATATATCGACAATTCGCTCCGGACTTACTCATAAGGCCAACCATGACAATGGCCCCGTTGGGAAAGCGCTGCCAGTATGTCAGTTGTCTGTTTTTGAGCCTGCCACTCTGGATAAAATGACTAACCTGCTGCAGTCATCGCTGGTGAAATCGTGTGAACTTGATCCTTTCCGTTAAGGCTTCTCAGAGACTGTTCACATGAGGTGGTTCCTTTGCTCATGGCTGTCACAAACCTTTCTCTGAGATCTGACGTAGTACCAGCTAGTCTGAAGAAAGCTCACGTCAGGCCATTATTGAAAAAAATACGGGCCTGGACAAATCAGTTCTGAATAACTACATAATCTTGTAAAATCTGCCCTAAGATAATAGAACGTGTTGTAGCAGCGATACTATCGGCTCACACGTCAGAGCACAATCTCAGCGAGCCCTATCAGAGTGCATACAAACCTAATGACAGCGTTGCGACGGCTTTATTATTCGTGCAGAACGACATATTGAAAGCAATTGATAATAAAAAGTCACTATCCTGGTGCTTCTTGACCTATCGGCTGCATTCGACACTGTCGATCACAAAGTGCTGTTGCCTATGCTGTCTCAAGATGTGGGTGTGGCCTATCATGCATTAAAACGGTTAACACCATACATGAGTGACATAACTCACTCCGTTCAAATACATGGTGCATCATCGCCCTGTTCTTCCCCTTGCATATGGTGTCCACCAAGGCTTGGTGCTCGGCCCCCAGAAGTTTCCTATATACGCAACGCCTGTTGACAAGATCTTCAGCAAGAACTGATGTTCAACCTCAATGCAGACGATACCCAAATTTACCTCCTAGGGAAACCTCTCCATATGGACGTCGCCACGGCTGTCGAGCGTATTAAGGGGCGTGTGGCAGAAAAGAGGATGAGCTCCAATGTTTTGAAACTGAATGATGACAAAACGGAGTTCATTATATTCGGTTCTGCGCAGCCGCTGAAGAAAAAGAAAAAAAGAAGCAGCTGCACAAAATCGAGCTACACGCAGTACACATCGGCGATAGTTTGATCACGCTGTATCATAATGTGCGTTATATTTGTGTACAGTTCGTCGATACCATATTACTGCGGCTTGCCAATCTGCTATGTACCATCTACGCGATATTGCAAGGATTGGGCGTTACCTAACCCCTAGTGCAACATAGCAAATTGTGCACGCATGCATAATTAGGCGGCCCGCCTCATGGGTGGGGCCAACGAAGCGATACCGCTACTGAGCTACACTGGCTGCCGATAGCAGTGCGAGTTGAATTAAATTTACTGCTCCTCGTACACAGAGCACTCAATGGGCGTTCACCGGACTACGTCGCCAACTATGTCAGCTGACGTCTGCCATCTAGATCGTTGCGCTCGAGTGAACTGAATATGCTTTGTGTCCCGCGAGGTAAACGGATTTGGGGAGAGCAATACATCGGCATCGCAGCCCAGGCATGGTGGAAACTATTGCCACAACATGTGATATTAACAGTCTTTCAGAAATGATTTTGAAATCGCAGTTAAAGACATATTGCACGGCGCCATGAGCAACAACTGTTGGAGTAGGGCCTTATACATGTGATGATTGATTGATTGAACAAGAACGTCGTTTCGCCGTTGAGCTTTTTTCAGATTCGACAAGTCGACGAGGACGGCCGGCCACTGCTGTTGTTCGTACGCGTCCTGTTCCGACAACCAGCGCTACAAGTCCTTCAAAGGCGAGCGTGCAACAAAACACAATTGGGCGACCCAGCCGTAAGTCCCGACCAGTCTCGAAGTAGATAAATGTAATAACTCACTTTTGTTGACGCGACGTCCCATTGGGTCGTATTGTTATGTACATTGATACCACCCTCGCACCAGAACACAATCGACCTAATTACTGTCTAGCGAGAATTACGTTATTATGCAGCGCGATACACGCAAGTTGCTTGACGGCTGAACGGCTTCCAAAGGAAATATTGAAATGTACGATCAAAGGCTGACTAAAAAAGAGGCAAATGCGTGGATCAAAAAAGGAACAGGAGAGCTCTCCAACGTTGCTCAGCACAGTGCTAGATCGAGGGTGATCTATAGCGAGGTAACGATGCGCGCACACGTGCGACCGGCGATCAAGGAATGAATGAGAGTGAGCACAGTGGCGGCGAAAAAAACAATACACACACGGAATTATTATATTATGCATTTACTTTGGAATATCAAAGTCAACATTATATTAACGATTGTTTCTGCCACGCACGGAATTAATCTCGATGCTTGAACATGCACTTCATGTAGCGATCATTCTGTGATTTGAATACGTTCCAGTTTCCTCCACATCCACCGTAGATGACCTTCTCGCACGAACATTTCACCCAGTTGTAGTACCACCTCTCGCTGTACGCGCAGTCCCAGCCACTACCAGAAGCAGTTAATCGGTCAATGGGCTACGTTTAAGAGATTATAAAAATATACAGTATTTAAAAAAAATTATGGACCATAACTGCGCCTGTCGCTATTGATATCTATACTGCGATCTCGTCGACGAGCGCCTCTGTCTCATGCTCAGTGAGCGCGTCCTGTTCCAACTCCGATGCCGTCATGACGTTCATCTCTTCTTCTTCCGATTCCGAGGATGTCGCTTCCGGGGCGGTGATCCCGCTAGAGAACTACAGCAGGCTGTTGGTAGCGGGGATGAAGAAGGCGTTCCCGAGTTACATGGGCGAACTGGTTGCGATGCGTGCGAACAGCCAATGCGAAAGCTGCCGCACCGACCACCACACCCAACTGCAACACGTACTCGGCTGTCTGGCCCCCACTAACGAAAATATCGCTATGAATGTTAGTGCGGTCGTTAAAAGCGCCGATAGCGTCGCGGTATTCAAGAAGTGGTTGGAACTGTTTTATTGGTGCGATCTTCACTTCCGCTTCTAAGAAGACGAGAAACGACACGCTATGCTGGAATGACTATGTCGTTATTTGGCATCGTTTAGCCGTTATTTTTTTATGACGATACGATTCCCCCTCTCTTTTTCCCACTCTCTACATCTCTCTAACCCAATCCCTAATTATCTCTCCCTCTACCTATCACCTCCCTCTCTCCCTCTTTCTCTCTCTCCCTCTCTCCTGTATTTCAACACAAACTTATGTTGCTATATTTTCTAAAATAAAATAATCTCATAACGGGACCCTTCTAACAACCTGTCTAGCGACGGATACTTGACATATACACCGCTTCCCCTAGCGGAATATGTCTAGTGGCGAGTGTTATCTCTATGCAGAGGTGCTCCCTAGCCGGACAATCTTCCCCCGAACCGGATAGCAAAAACTCGGTGGGCCCTCCCGCCTCACCGTCGTCGCAATTCATCCGTTTGTCGACGCAAATCATCCGCCTTGTTTTATTCGCCGCCACTGCCGCTGCCGCTGCCGCTGCCGCTGCCGCTGCCGCTGCTGTTGCTGCCGCCGGTCAATAGGCGGTTGATCAAATCCGTTGCCGCCTCTTTTACGCGTCGTTTAACCGCCTCTTTTAGGGTCGGATCGGACCCGGCGTCGTCGACGATGCGCATGCCGGTCTTCAAAGCCCGCTTTCCCACAACCATGACACCCCACTTGATGAGCGGCATGGCGCTTCGGAACTGGCTCCCGAACAAGTTAACTAAGTCCTCACATCGATTGTTCCGAACTCTTTACACAACACGGTCACGTGCTTCGACACCGTGTCTCCGTGCTTTCTTCATACCGGGACGATAGGCAACAACGGTATGAGGCTGTCGCCGACTGTCCGTGGTTCCAAGAAACTTGAGTAGAAGTAGAACGAGAAGAACCCACGCTTCATATCCACCACTGAGTCCGCTTCTTGATCAAAGGAAATCACTTCTCGAAAAGGGAACCATCGATATGGGCATCACGAGCTACCCATATAACCCTTGTCGCAAAACCCTATTAGGGCTCCCATGGAACTATATATTAGTCTCTCCAATACAATGATCAGTGTCATCTGTATGGTAATGTTTTGAGTGATGTTGCTGTACCTCAGTTTCGCCTTGTTCTCCGCCTTTGTCTGGTGCTCTGTTGATCACCCAGACCACCTTAGATAAAACTTCTGCGGGTATTGAACCTCCACCAACAAGAACTACCAATGACAGGACTTACTGATGTCTTGCGGTATCGCCGTGTCGTAGTGGTCAACGGTTGTGATGGTTGTCCGTGTACGCCCATAGATTCATCGCTAGGCAATGTCAGATAAAAGTCTGCTCAAATGCTCAACATCGATGTCCACTGATTCGAATCGCCTCGTCCACTCGTCAGATTGTATTTGCTGAACACGAAGACTTGGGACACTCGTTGTCCCAAAGACGATCGACGACTAACTTGAATTATAGTGTCCAGAACGTCAAACTGTACTTCCGACGATTCATCCATCGCAGCAAGACTGAGGAGTCGACCACTTCGTGACTTTAGCTTTCAGTCTTACTTAATGAGCGCTTAGGCGCCGAGTAGCCGCACCATTTCACCAACACCTGCGCTCTCTATCTCACCTCCAGGCTCTGCAGGGCCGTCTCGACAAGGTATAATTTAACACTTTGCACCGACTCTTTATGCACTTCCCACTCGTATGAAGATCAGTCTAGCGGGTATATCCGATACCAGGTCACGTGCGGGTCGGACGGCTGCGCGTCAGGAATCGTGAATAGCTCCAGTTCGCCATGTTTCCATTTTTGAGCCGTTTCTTTGTTGATACGGACGCGACCAGGACTAATGCGCTATCATACAAGTTTCTGGTTCGCCGCGTTGACTTCTGAAGTTGTCATACCTATGCTTTGGTGTTAGGCCAAAGCCACCTTGTGGTTTTTGCAGCGGCAAAACGAGAGCGTATGAAAACTGTATCTGCTTCCACCACTGATTCCGTCCCTCTATCACCACAAACGTCGTCGTCGTCGTCGTCACTACCACAACCGTCGTTGTTGTCGTCAGTACCACAACCGTCGTCGTCGTCGTTTTCACCGTTACAAACGACGTCGTCTTCGTTGTCGTTGTCGTCGTCACCACCACAACCGTCGTCGTCTTCGGTGTCACCGTCGTCGTCGTCACAACAACAACCGTCGTCGGCGGCGTCTTCGACGTCATCCCACCACCACAACAACAACTTCCACCATCACATCCACCACCACTACCACAGTGGTATCCGATACCGTAAGTCTCTTCGAACGAGAAATTGTAGACAATCGGGAATGTCTCACAATACACAGGAGACGCATTCATTTGGGAGCAATTTGTCCTGGTTTATAATAAAAAATTGTAGAAATGTCTGTGTTGCGACATATCCCAACTGTTTACAAGGTGCCCAGTCGGCCATACATTTATCAGGTGTTCTTGTTCTCACAATAGTATCGCACATTTTTATGTTTTAGTCGTATGTGTCTTGTGATGCTTCTAGAAAATCGAACACTGCGTGTCGGTAGTACCGTCTTTCCACCAAGGTAATCATTATGCATTTGTATGCCGCCATCATTCCTCATCCTAACAACACGATACAATATGTACTCCAGGTTAGCAACTATTCTTGTGTCAAGTCAAAATATCATGCATTGTGCTAACAGAGTCTATCAAACAGCTACTAGAAACTGTAGAAAGCCTAGGATACATGTTGCATATATCACTGTTGCCACCTGGGCTGCTATTTGTAAAGTAGTCGATAAAATAATGTGTTGTTGTCGACGTAACTTACATACAGAGCAGTGATGACATATATTTAAGTACTGTATGGTAAGGGAACGTTCTTACAGAATGAAGATTGGTCATATGCGTGTGCTCTACTGTAAATGAACGTTCTTATATAATGTAGATTGGTCATATGTATGTATTGCATGGCAAAGGAACGTTCTTACATAATGTAGATTGGTCATATGTACGTACTGTATGGTAAACGAACGATCTTACAGAATGTAGATTTAACAAGATTTAACAAGATTGCCATCCCAAACAACAAGTTCCAGATGGCAAGTGGACAATGAAGCCATTGGCTTATCGAGAGTCCAACAATTTTCTCATTTATGTGTAGTCCGCCCTTATCAAATATATGTCAATTCTAGTTTAAAACATATTCACACTACTTGCATTAACATAATCATTTGGCAGTTTGTTCCATTCATTTATCACCCTCTGTGAGAAAGAGTACTTTCTTATGTCCAAACTACACTGCTCCTTAAATAATGCTGCTTTGTGTCCTCTGGTTCTACTACCTTATTTAAGTTTGAAGAACATATTCTTGTCAACATCCTCATAACCAATCACTATTTTAAACACTTCTATTTGGTCTCCTGTTAGTCTCCTGGTCTCTAGTTTTGTCAAACCACATTGTAATAAGCGACTTTCGTGACTAAGGTATCTCAATTCTGGAATAATTTTAGTTGCCCTTCATTGTATTCTTTCTAGCTTGTCTATGTCCTTTTTACGATATGGCCTCCATGCTTGAATACAATATTCCAAATGTGGTCTAACTATTGCTTTGTACAGGGGTACAATTAGCTGTTTCTCCTTATACATAATAGTTCTCCTAATTAGCCCTAGAATTTGATGTCCTTTCGAAGCAGCAATACCACATTGCTCTGAAACTTTCATGTCAGCACTAAACGTTACTCCTGTGTGGTTCTACTTAGTACGGCATCACTTCCCATTTTATATATTTCTTCCATGTTTCCATGTCCTATGTGCATACATTTACACTTCCCAAAATTTAATAATACTTGCCATTTTTCTTACCATTTAACTAATTTATCTAGATCATCCTGTAAACTTTGTTTAACTGTATCATTAGTACATTTCGGAATACTTTTGTGTCATCTGCAAATTTGAGTACTTTTGCTAGATATGACATCTTCCAAATCATTTATATATATATATTAAAAACAGTATAGGGCCTAATTCTGATCCCTGTGGTACCCCACTCAAAACGGATTTCCAATTTGAAATCTCACCATCTATTATTACTCTCTGTTTTCTGTGTGTAAGCCACTTTTTTATCCAGTTGATTACATCATTACATATGCCATGGGCTTTTAGTTTAAATAACAAGCTTTGATATGGCACTTTATCGAAAACTTTCTGAAAATCTAAGTAGACAACATCCACTGGTGACCCGTCACCTACCCACTTTGTACTTTCTTCAAAAATAACATAATATATTAGTTATACATGACCTTGCTTTTAGGAACCCATGTTGAGATATATTTATTAATTTATGTTTTACAAGGAATTCCTCCATGTTGTCTCTAATTAATGTTTCGAGTAATTTACATACAACTGATGTTAAACTCACTGGTCTGTAATGTTCTGGCTTGTTCCTCGATCCCTTCTTAAATAGCAGCGTAATGTTTGCCTCTTTCCATTCTGAAGGAACTATAGTTGTAGATTGGTCATATGTATGTATTGTTTGATAAAGGAACGATCTTACAGAATGCGGCATCCACTCCTTGGGATCAAAGTGCTTTATACACCACCTCCTCGCAGGTCTGTTCATTCCAACGATATAACAATTACTATGGCAAGTAATTCAGGCATGCTGCATTTATTGCGGGAATAATATCCTTTCACATATCCACCTATGTATGTAGCCAGGCATCATATATTCAGCTGAGTGAAGAGAGACAACATGGGATGAACTGCTTCGTCGAACTCTCATCAGGAACGGTTCCTCGTACGATTGTCGTTGTGCGCTGCAAATTCTCCAGTATGCCACAGATGTTTTCTTTTAATTGTGTTTCTGTAGGTCTGGGTGCCTTCCTCTTGTTTTAGTATGTAATACAATTTTGCAGGTGTTCCACTGTCATCGGAGTCATGCCATAAAGACACATGTCTGTTTCTCCAATTGTGTGCAAATGGTGCTTGAGTCTGCAGTTCCCAGTCCTCAGGCGCTTATCACTTGGTCTTCTCTGGAGAGCTGGTAAAAGTTTTCATCAATGTTGGAGCTGGGATGTTGTTTCAGCCATCTATGATTCCCTTGTGATACCCGATTGTGTTTATTTCTTTGTAAGTGGCATATCTCACCACAAGGTAAGTTGGTGTTTCAAGGGACAGGTCGTGGCCTCTGATCAGCAGTTTGGACTTAATTTCTTTGTTGGCGAGACTGAAGATTGTGTAAGTGTTTTACCTTATGTTACGGTTGACCAGCCAATTACTAATCCATTGCTCGATCTTCCTGAGTGTTTCTTTCATCCGGACAACAGCTGTAGTCATGTATGTCTATGGGCACCAGACGACCAGATCTTCTGCATAGATGGCGCCATGGATCCAGAGAGGGATGTCTTTAGAATATCATTGATGAAAATTATAACCAGTGTAGGTGAGAGCACCCCTCCCTGTGGCGCGTCACGTGTCTTCTTTCTGCTCTTTCTGGTAATTCTTGTACTGGGGTGAACGAAGTTGCTAACGTTTCGAAATGGCAGCAAGAATATTCGAACCCTGCTTCTCCAGCGTTCTACCCGCTATGTTACTGCGCTACCGCCCATCGTTAGGAGGAGATGAAGGGCATTAATGCACCAAACATGACTTAACGTCGTCCATAGTTTCAATGTTGTTGGCCCGATTTCATTTGTGCAAGGTATGTGAGTTGATGAATGTAACACTATTTATGTGTCACACAAATGGAACTATTCACGGAGAGATCTTCCTCGCTTCGAATTATAACTTTTGACGATGACTCGTTTATTAAAGAAATTGTCTAAGCATCGAAACAGCAGCAAGAAAATTCGGACCTAATGTATCTCTTCTACACAGTACCACTGATTATGTAAACACGATCACTCACCGAAGATAGTTTTAAAAACCGACGTGAAATGTTCCAGCCGGTATGTGATTTATTCACTAACGAAACAGCGGTATTCACGTAAATAGCGTGTACATTATCACTTCGACGAGTAAAAACGCATCAGCCATATTGTAGTGACATTTGTCTTGAAAGTTTGCTTATGTATGACGCACTTAAGATGGATGATTAAAGGCGCTTGGACTTACCGGTATTTGATATAGTCGAAGCAGGCAACCGCTGACACCTACAAAAACAGTGCTGAAATAAAGTATAAAACATGTGACGTAACGGATGGTGTGCTGATGGTGGAGGGCCGACTACATACTAAAACAAGCAGATGCGATGAAACAACCAGGTCGTAGGAAAAGGGGCAGGCCGTACGTGGGATGGGAAGATTGCATAAAAAGGACATGCGTTGATGCGCATAGTATGTGTGTGCGTGGACGTGGGTGTATGCGTGTGAGTGAGCGGTGCGTGTCCATGTGCGTTCCTAATGAAGCCAGATTGCTACGCGGCGTTTGGAGGTTGTGAATGTGACGGTCTGGGGTTGGTACCCAACAACTCCTGTATAATGTCTACGTCAGCACCGTCAGTATGTAGAAACGATTTATTATTGTTATGTGTGCTCTTTGGTGATGTTGCTACCTTCCGTAAACCAAGTTTCTGAAGATGGATGTTATTATCTTTAAAATGACAATATAGTATTGATAGTAATGTTATGCGCACATTAAGACCCCGCATTAAAAGCCCATTCCACATCGAAGCAATTCGATACGACTTGTTGTGCTCCTGGTTTTGGACCTTTGCGTCCAATAATATACTAATGTATACTGACAGTGTCAATCAAACACCGAGAGGAAGTCATAATGCGTCAGCTACTAGATTGTTGCATGCGAACTGGATAAGTTAGAAGACTATGTTGCATATATGACTGCTGCTACATGGGCTGCTCTTTGTAAAGAAAGGAAATAAGTGTGTGTGTGTGTGTGTGTGTGTGTGTGTGTGTGTGTGTGTGTGTGTGTGTGTGTGTGTGTGTGTGTGTGTGTGTGTGTGTGTGTGTGTGTGTGTGTGTGTGTGTGTGTGTGTGTGTGTGTGTGTGTGTGTGTGTGTGTGTGTGTGTGTGTGTGTGTGTGTGTGTGTGTGTGTGTATGTGTGTGTGTGTGTGTACGTGTACGAGTGTGTGTGTGCCGTGGTGTAATATTGATAAAAAATGGCGGACTGCGCGGTGAACGGCTGTACCGTAGCAGTTCACCACGACGCGCAACGAGAGCGCAACAGTGATCATAATATAAAGATAGGCCAGTTTGATTTAATTAGTTTTTATGCGCTAATGTTAGTAAGTCATTTGGAGGTTTATTCGATGTATTAAGCCTAGATAAGCAACAGAAAAACAGGTTTCTAAAAATTTATAGTTAAACCACCCAAGTGGATATGGACAAAATCCATAAGGTGTCAAAGATTGATGGTACTGTTTTAGACGCTTCAATCTTCCCTTTAATTCTGACATTTTCTAAATTACTCTGACCTCTGGGGTCAACGTAATTGGGAAATGAGGAGGAGCCCCGCGAACCCTGCATTTGGCGCACCTCCAAGCGTTCAAAAGTTTAACTTGCAAACTGGGCAAGGAAGACTGGCAGACGTCATTGTCCAGCGGTTGAGAGGGTGGGTGGATTTAACAAGTTGACCAATAGTAAAGCCTATTGGGCATTTAGGCAATCAAAGCGCATCTAGTGACGGCGTCTGATTTTGGAAAACTGGGAGTATAAATACCCCGGAGGATGGATTGCAAGGGCCGGCACAAGCTACATTTTTAGGCATCTAAATTATCGGTAAGGGTGGTCCTGGCGGGCCATACTTGCTTTAGCATTAGGCTTCAAAATTACCGGTAATATTTAACCATGTTTTCTTTTAATCTTCTAGACATTAAGTGTCTAAGTGATGTTTACACTCACTACTTTTCTTTACGGTTTACAGTGATAGATATCTTCACTGTTATTTTTGTTGTCATCGTGAGTGATTATATTGCAACTATGTACGTAGCCGTCTGATGTACAAGATTAAAATCGTTTCGAACCTGGAGAACAATACGTTGACTACACTTATGTAGTACTCTATGTACTCATTGGTCGAGTGAGTACAAATTCAGTTATATATCTCGACCCGGCGAGCGCAAAAACGATGGACAATCAAAAATATATTTCGTTGTGAGAAATGCCTCTTGGGCCATTGCGTGCGGCCCCGAAGAAGACAAGAAGAGGGAGGCAGGTATCTTACAATATGTTGCATGTGACCGAACTATTTCAATTCAGTACGCGGGTCTTGACCCACTCCTCTTCTTTGTATGGATGATAAAATGATAATATTATTTGGTTTGCTGACAACCTCGACATACATCTCGACATATTATATATATATATATATATATATATATATATATATATATATATATATATATATATATATATATATATATATATATATATATATATCACTCTCTCTCGCTCTCTCTTTATCTATATATATATCTCTCTCTTTATCTCTCTCTCTCTCTTTATCTCTCTCTCTCTCTCTCTCTCTCTCTCTCTCTCTCTCTCTCTCTCTCTCTCTCTCTCTCTCTCTCTCTCTGTGACTGGGCTGTAAAATGGCATATCTTTATAATACAATGCAACATTGATCAATATTGCGGCCTCGAACGAAATACTTATTTTTTGCATAACATAAAAGGGGTGGTCAGCAACGACTCCAGTTAAGCCTCATCTGATTGGCCAGTAACGGCATTTAACAAGCGACATCTATGTCCTTTCAATAATCATTAGTTTGGGCGTGATAGATTTAAGTAAAAAATGCAACCATTGATTTTACTATACAAACGTTCCTATGTTTAACATATATACGTATATGTGCAAAGGTCACTGATAACAAAACGTCCGGTTGTGTGGCAATAAGCGGAAATACATTGGGGATACTTGCTGTGCAGACCTTTGCGATCGTGTCATCTAGCGTCACAAATGTTAACGTAATATCCTGAAGGGGCGACCTGTGTAATTTATCACACACGATGCAATACTTTAGCAAGTAAATTAAGAAGTTAGCGTAGTTTTAACAAATTATGTCAGTGCAGTGCAAGTTTCGACTTTCGAATGCTTGTTAAATCTTTAATTCAAGTCTTGGGCATAGCTTGATACCACACATATAGTGAATATTGTCTTCTAGAATTAATACAAACAATAACGCAACATTTACGCTGAAAGTGTTAAATCCATGAAATCAGCAAGTGTTGTGGCGTACGTGTATAATTGGTTGATTTGTGTAACGTAATGTCGTGGTTTGAAACAATGCTGTACGACTTTTGATTGGTTGCATTATGTGACATGATGTAATCTTGTGACTAGATAGACTAATACTAACATACAATCGTAATTCTGGTCATTCGATTTTTTATTATTAGATCGAGCAAAATTAATAGTTCTAGTCGAACAGATTGTACCTAAGCTGAAGCAGTCCGTGGGCTGGAATGAAGAAGGATTTGTATAATATCCAATTATATAAGCTATAAGTGGTCCGTTTTTTATTCATAATAATATTATATAAATATATATATATATATACATATATATATATATATATATATATATATATATATATATATATATATATATATATATATATATATATATATATATATATATATATATATATATATATATATATATATATATATGTCTATACATATATATATATATATATATATATATATATATATATATATATATATATATATGTATATATATATATATAGCTATAAGTGGTCCGTTTTTTATTCATAATAATATTATATAAATATATATATATATATATATATATATATATAATATATATTTTATATATATATATATATATATATATATATATATATATATATATTATATATATATATATATATATATATATATATATACATATATATATATATATATATATATATATATATATATATATATATATATATATATATATATATACATATATATATATATATATATATATATATATATACATATATATATATATATAATATATATATATATATATATATATATATATATATATATATATATATATATATATATATATATATATATATATAGAATGCACGTACTCGACCGCGAGATTGTCTAGGCATGTATCTGCCTCATACGTAATTATGGTGTTGTTTAGGCATTATATGCCTTAGAATCAACTGTGTAGCAATAGGCGCAGGGAGGCGGTTGTAGGACTAGTCACGAGAGATAAGCTTACTATCCAATGTGGTAGGTCTCCCTGAATCTATGAGATAGGTTTTAGTTTGAGTTAACGTTGGAAAATTGTTTTTATGTTAGGATAATATATTAGTAGACGTTTCTATGACTACACATGGTGATTAACCCCGGTCCGATTGTCATAGAATCGGAAGATTATATTATATTACATAGACCCATACATACATTTGTTTTCTTGTATGTATATATTATCATATCATATATTAGTAGAAGTTTCTACGACTGCACAGGGTGATTAACCCCGGTCCGATGGTCATAGAATCGGAAGATTATATTATATTACATAGACCCATACATATATTTGTTTTCTTGTAAATTACTTAGTAATCATCGTGTATTAAATGTTTATTTTTTTTCACTTGTGTTTGTTATCTTGTATGCAACCACCATTCATAAGCGTTGTATTATGGAAATAGGGCATCCCAACTACACTAGAGCTAATTTTGTGAGCGGAAAACCCGCCAAACTGTGACAACGTTCAGTCATAACATTCGAACGTTCCAACGTGTTAAATCAGATTAAATTGGCCAAGTTCCGAATGGTGGGGATAGCAAAATGCCTGTTTGTCTTTCCGTGTGGTTCCATAAGCTGACAGTCCCACTACAAGTGCGATCCTAGCCATTTATTGTATGGATGCGTATTCGTTTCGTCATAACTTAATGATATGGGCCAATGGTACTGGCGTATCCTGGGGTAAAAATCCATCACTTGGCATAGCCATGTACGCACAACAAATTACATCAGCCATGGAAATATCATCAACGCTTCGAGGTATAGCTGATAATGATGACTAATTGATTTATCTAAGTGAAGTGAGGCAACTCGGGGTGAACGAATCTGCCTAAGCTTCGAAAGGGCAGCAATAGGATACGACCCAGGGTTGTCTCGATTGAGGTCCAATCCACCACGCAATCCACCAGGGAAGATATTTTGTAAACCGACGTGAAAGAGTCCACCCGATTAGTGATTTACTCAGTAACGACACAGTGGTATATCATGTAGATGGCGTGTACATTAGTATTTCGACGAGGACAAGTTTGAAATCAACATGCAAATGCCACTGTCAGCCACATGTGGTTTAGTAACGACACAACGACACTGCCGTATCCTGTGAAGGTAGCGTGCCTGTGACCATAACTGTTCGAGTAGAACCGCCTCAGTCAAATTATGTTACGTTAAACAATGACACACAGGTGTAGCTTGGCGAAGATTGTCGTGCACGGTCTTTATTTATTGCACACTTAGCGTCACTGGGACTCGCAAAGCGCGTGACGGTGTTTATTGATGTCAAAACAGACACCCACTTGGTGAAATATACAGCCAATAAGCACGTCTTAATCACTAGCCAGTTCTCGTGTTTTTTCGTGTGGAAAGCACGTCAGATGACAATTATTACGTCTCTCTAACTTCGCAGAAGGCTTTTTTCTACGTATTCCCTAACGAACATATTTGAAATTTTGTTTTTACTAAATGTTGCTGACAATTGCTCAAATACATAATGCAGCAATACCATATAAACACTGTTCCTGTGTTTTCACTGTCTGCTGCCTGGCAATTAATCCTTTTTGCAAAGTGTGTTCACAGCTCTACAGTACGCTGACGGAAAGTTGCATTCAGAAAACCTTTAAGTAACGGAAACTATCGGAAGCCTCAATTCGGGGCAACATTGGTGCTTGCGAGCATACTGGGGGGGCCAAAATGTTTTTTTATTTACCGATGCAACACACGAGACCGTAATCTGTTAAACAAATCCGATTATTTACTTTTTTTAAACTTTGCAACCCTAACCTAATTCGCGAATGGATAATTCAAATAAAACACATCACACGCTCGTGATGTAAACCGATAACATTAGTAAAACTCAGAAACAGTGGGTCGGATATAAATGTAGATTGGTCATGCGTATATACTGTGTGGTAAATGCACGTTCTAATAGAACGCGGAATCCAGTCCTTGGAACTTCTCAAAGCGCTTTGCACTTCAGTCCTTGGCAGACTTGTTCATTCGAACGCCATGTCGGTTTGCGTGAAAAGCTTTCAGCCACGTTGCAATTATTGCGCGAATAATATGCATTAAAATATCCATATATGTATGTAGTAATGTACTCATTAATACAAGTGAGTGAGCATTAACAACGTGGGGAGAAAGAAGTTGCCAATGTTTCGAAACGGCAGCAAGAAGATTCGAGCCCGGGTTCTCCGGCGTTCTAACCGCTGAGCCACTGCACTACCGCTCACTCGATGGACTGGGTGGACATCATAAACGCATCAAACATGACATAACGTCGTCCATGGTGTCACTGTTGTTGGTCCGATTTCACTGATGCAGAGTCTATATGTTTGACGAATGTAACAATGTCTTTGTGTCGCACGATATGTGGGGTATCTATGTGTACTTGCCTAGAATGTCAGAGTCTGGTAAATTTATGGTCCAAATGTTTGCACATGTAATTGTATACAACATTTATTTTGGTCACAAAACCACTGCAAATCGCCTATTTGGCAGCACCTGTTACTGCTCATCTCAACTAACTTTTTTCCGCTCATCCAAAAAAGGTATCTAGCATACAATACAACATGACGGCTGGTTTGTCCAAATGTTTTATTTAGTTCTAATGAATTCATCGGAAACATTATTAAATTACTGTTGTTCAGATCCGTTGAAAGTGCATACGTTGTCCGTTGTCTCCAATGCGAACGGGATGTGGTAATGCGGTCAAACGAACACCAAAGGCATAATATTTTATTCGTATTAATTTAGTATGAAGTAATTCTAATATATGTACGTTGTCGTGGTCTTTAATTTAACAAAGCGCTCTATGTTTTGAGGAGAATCATTAGCAAACCATGTATATTTTAATACTAACCAATGTTGAACCAAACAATAACTACTAATGTGTGGAGATATGTGAGTACTATATTAAGTGTAACGTTTCGTATGATATATAGCAAAACCTACAGAAATATATCAACATAATGTATATATTCGTGCAGGTAGTCCATATGCAGATGGGCATTGAACAAAACGTGATAAGTTTAATTTTTGTTTTTCATATTTTGCATTGTTCGTTTCCCCATAGCTTATGTAGCTCTACCCATGGGACGGCTATGATATGTTATGCATTTTAAAGGTTACCGAAATAGCAATTATATAACAATAACCATCTAACCATGGGTGTCAATACTCTAAGCTAACATTATGATATTGTCAATAATGTTACGCAATATAATAAGATCCTACATTAAAACCCAAACGTTTGTTAAGGTGGCCAATCATACGTTGCTCCGATTTTCTTATTTTAACACCCCAGTATTACATCTTTTGTGTTTTAGGTGTATGAGTCTTGTGATTGTTCTATTGTAAAGTAGTAATATTTTTTGTCGACATGGTTGACTGACAAAGCAGTGATGACGTATATCAGTATTGTTATAAAGCCATTTGATATCAACATTCAGACATGTTATTTGTTGACACAAGATTTAACAAGATTTAACAAGAATGCCATCCCAAACAACAAGTTCCAGATGGCAAAGTGGACATGGAAGCCATTGGCTTACCGATAGTCCAAACATGTTCTCATCTATGTGTAGCCCACCCTTATCAAATATCTGTCAATTCTATTTTAAACATATTCACACTACTAGCATTAACACAATCATTTGGCAGTTTGTTCCATTCATTTATCACCCTCTGTGAGAAAGAGTACTTTCTCATGTCCAACCTACACTGCTCCTTAACCAATGCTGCTTTGTGTCCTCTTGTTCTACTGCCTTATTTAAGTTTGAAGAACATATTCCTATCAACATACTCATAACCGTTCACTATTTTAAATACTTCTATTTGGTCTCCTCTTAGTCTCCTGGTATCTAGTGTTGTCAAACCACATTGTAATAAGCGACTTTCGTAACTAAGGTCTCTCAATTCTGGAAGCATTTTGGTTGCTCTTCGTTGTATTCTTTCTAGCTTGTGTATGTCCTTTTTGCGATACGGCCTCCATGCTTGAATACAATATTCCAAATGTGGTCTAACTGTTGCTTTGTACAGGAGTACAATTAGCTATTTATCCTTATACATGATAGTTCTCCTAATTAGCCCTAGAATTTGATTTCCTTTTGAAGCAGCATTCCCACATTTCTCTAAAACTATCATGTCAGCACTAAATGTTACTCCTAAGTCCATTTCTTGTGTGGTTCTACCTAGTATAGCATCCCCCAATTTATATTCTTCGTCCATGTTTCCGTGTCCTATGTATATACATTTGCACTTCCCAAAATTTAATAACATTTGCCATTTTTCTGACTATTTAACTAATTTACCTAGATCATCCTGTAAACTTTGTTTATCTGTATCATTTGTAACCTTTCTGAATCATTTTGTGTCATCTGCAAATTTGAGTACTTTGCTAGATATGTCATCTTCTAGATCATTTATATATATATATATATATATATATATTAAAAACAGTATAGGGCCTAATACTGATCCCTGTGGCATCCCACTCAAAACATATTTCCAGTTTGAAATCTCACCATCTACTATTACTCTCTGTCTTCTGTGGGTAAGCCACTTTTCTATCCAGTTGATTACATCATTATCTATTCCATGGGCTTTTAGCTTAAGTAACAATCTTTGGTGTGGCATTTTATCGAAAGCTTTCTGAACATCTAAGTATACAACATCCACTGGTGACCCGTCATCTACCCACTTTGTAATTTCTTCAAAAAAACACAAGAGATTGGTTAGACATGACCTTGCTTTTAGGAACCCATGTTAATATGTATTTACTAAATTATGTTTTACAAGGAATTCCACCATGTGGTCTCTAATTAATGTTTCGAGTAATTTACATACAACTGATGTTCAACTCACTGGTCTGTAATTGTCTGGCTTGTTCCTCGATCCCTTCTTAAATAGTGGCGTAATGTTTGCTTCTTTCCATTCTGAAGGAACTATTCCTTCTTCTAGTGACAAGTTAAACAATTTTGCAAGTGGTGTACTAATTTGCTCAACAATTTCCTTAAGCAGTTTTGGTGGTATCCCTTCAACTCCATGTGATTTATTATCTTTCATCTTCTTAATTTTGTTTGCTATCATTACAGGAGTTACAAATAACTGCCCTAAATGTTCTGATTTATTTCCCTCAAAGTTAGTAAATGGAACTGGAAGTGAGCTGTTATCTTCTGTTTTAAATACTGAGCTGAAATACTCATTCAGGACCTCTGCTATTTGAAACCCCTCTGAAATTATGTTTCCCCTGTTGTTTTCCAGTGGTCCGACCTTATCTTGAACGTTATGTTTACTCCTTACATAAGCATAAAAACTCTTGCTGTCATTTTGTTATATTACCTGCCAATTTTTTTCAAAGGTTCGTTTAGATTTTCTAATTTCAGTTGTAGCTAGGTTAAGTGCCTCTTTGTAATTTACATAGTCTTCATCCTTTCTGGTACGCCTATAAACCCTCCACATAGTTTGCTTAAACACTATTTTTCTAATAGCTTCTTTTGACAAGTGTTTCTTTCTAGACTGTTTTCCTTGTTTTTACAAGGGAACAAATTTATCGATGATACTCTCAATTTCATATTTTAGAATATTCCAACATTCAATTGCGGTCTTATTCATCAGCATGTTATTCCAATCTAGCTTTGCTAAGTATTTTCTCATATCTTTATAGTTACCTTTGTGGAAGTTTCTCCTATACGTTTTTTTATTTTTACTTTCTGATTTTACGTTGATGTCAAAATATATTTGATTGTGGTCACTGTTACCCAATGGTTCATGCATTTTTACATTGTCCACTAATTATTTTTGTGATGATAAAACTATATCCAATACATTTTCTCCCCTTGTTGGTTCTAGCACGTGCTGAGTAAGGAAGTTCTCCTGAATTAAAAATAAAATTGTTGGTCATCACCCCCTGTACTCTCTAGAGATTTCCATGGTTAAAATCTCCTATTATGATACATTCCCCTTTACTAACTTCCTTTATAGCATTTTGTATTTTTGTGTTATTCTCTTCGTTTATGTTTGGATTTCGATAAACTAATCCAATAGTTAATTTTCAATTTCCTGAAACTATTTTGCACCAAACAGCTTCATCGTAATCTGCTTCGCTTTCTAATTTTATTTAATAAGCCTGAATAGATTCTTTAACATATAAAATAACTCCCCCTCCCCTTCTTCCTATTCGATCTCTCCTAAATATTACATATCCTGTCAATCCTAATTCAGCATATGTAATATCTGTGTTGGCCCATGATTCGGTTATACCAATAATGTGAGGGTCAATATATTCTACCATAATGTTTAATTCGTTTTTCTTATTTACTATACTCCTAGCATTTAAATACAAGCATCTATAACCTGCTTCAGACATGTTTTTCGGACATTTTGTTATTGGCTTATCTGTACTAGTGGCCTCTTGTCCTGCTTGAGGCATCTCTAAGTAACCCCCCTGCGCTTCTAGTTTAAATGGTGTTGACTACCAGTGTTGACACGATTGTCTATCATAGCTTCCTACCCAAATAACACGTCCACATAAAAAAAGTAGCACCAATTTTGTGTCATTACTTTGATAGCTCAGCTAGTGATGCAGGATTTCACGGCACACTAGCAAACAAGAATCAGTGCGCATTACTGAGTGAATATAATGGCGTCCTCCTGCGTGAATTTTTTACGATAGTTTAACCACTTTATCATTCATCTATTGTGTGATATTGTTAATTTGCCGTGAAAGGGAATGTTTAATGTATTACCCAAAACATATATCCTAGTTTGTTCCCGTATGTCAGACGCTTCTCGAGCCGCCAAGTTGAACCCATTATTCGGTAAACGATTATACTGGTGTATGTGTAAAGTATTTGAAAAATTTGCACATTTATAAATTGCAAATTGAATATTTCGACGGCCAGTTATGAAGCCAGCATAAGTGTCATTGTGTATGTAAGTTCAACATGCAAAAATGTGTGCTTGTTGGAATCAAACACGACATGCAATACAAATACAACAATATTAGCCCAAGTTTTGCAACATAAACTACCGGATGCCATGTATTAGACATAAACCGACGTCGATATTGACATTAATCAATAGCTTGGCGACATACCGAACCATGTTTTGTTTAAGTAAAACATCTGACCAGAATAACAAGACGTCACACTAACCTCTTCATGTTTGTCTCTGTTGAATTAAAAGCTCGTTCAGTTTGTGTGGCTCGAACTAGCTGCAACTGCTACAACGTGGTATATAATACTCTATTCGGTCACACGTGACAGAGCAATACTGCAAACAACTCGCGTTTCATTGGAGAATACGTTATTGGCAAATTACATCAGTCACGACGAAGGCGTGCACTATGTAATATGTCGTGCATCTGCAATCGCATTGGGGACATCGAATTAGTTGCTGTGCCATATTATACAACCAACACATTCGATAAACATAACCAGAATTTTTCAACTTCGTGGTTAGGGTTAGCAATTGTTTTGTGTTAGGGTTAAAGTTTTGTTCGAACTCCGAACGAATACGAACGTTTCTTGAGAGGTAATTATGTTATGTTATGTCATAGTTAATTTTTTTGATCAGCATTAGTATTCTGGTCTTATTGCAGACCGCCTAGGTACGCTGCAGAATTGAACCACATTGGTGGTTGCTTTTCTGGAGAGGTTGGTTTTGTGAGTTGTTGCTTTGAATACTGTGCTGATCAGATTGTGGTAATTGTGAGGGCCAAGCGTGAAATGTAAAATTGGTTCCTTAACAACGCCAATCTTGCAACAACGCGACATGAAGCGTTACATCTGTGGCTGATTGCAACATTCACTGTCAACTTTTTACCATAAATGTTCGAGTAGAACCGCCTCAGTCAAATGATATTACGTTAAGCAATGACACACAGGCGTGCCTTGACTACAATTGTTTATTACGCGTTTGGTGCTTCTCTGCCGTCAGTACCACCTCCCGTTCGTGTTGGGGACATAACCGCATAACCTTCGTTATGCCACTAATGTTCAAGTAGATCCATCTGTGTCAATTGACATTGCGTTAGACAACGACGCACATGTGTGATTTGGCGAAGATTGTCGTTCAGAGTTTTTGTTTATTGCACACTTAGCGTGACTTGTACTCGCAAAGCGCGTGACGGTATTTGTTGATGTCAAAACCCGCTTGCACACATATACAAGTAATATGAATGGATGTAGAACGATCTATGTTTCATTGACCTTTCAAATGCTTGTTCTATGACGCGTTTGATGATTGTCTGCCGTCATTACAACCTCCTACTCGTGTTGGGGATATAACCCCTTGAACTACGGACCTTCCTTCTGCGATAATGATGGCTTTTACAAACCCCTCTACCAGATTGTGTGGTCACAGTGGTTACATTTGTGTCATTATTAATTATAAACGGAGGCAACTTACTCACCATGAATGTGTCTATTGCGTGGAATAACTTCGTGAGTAAGCTTGGTTAAAAAAGACACTGTGTGTCGCCTTTGTGTATATTAACATTTATGTGACGTGTTCGTGTTTTGTGTAATATCAAATAAATGCATGTACGTGGATAAACCGCACATTTGCCCGCACACATACACACACGCACGCACGCACACATACACTTACAAATACACATATTTTTTAACTTGTATTTTGTAGGCACTTTGTGGCCATAGTTCTATGCAGTTTTTTTAGATTAACAGCATTGACTACGCCCTTGCTAGTTACTTATTTACTATGTTATTCATTGTCTTTGGTGTGTATGATTTTCATAAAGAGTGAGTGAGTTGTTGAGTCGCATTCTTCCTTTGACTGCGCGCCGTGTACGTAAGCATGCACCCGCTATTCAGCTTTAAGCATATAAAACATATGAAAATAAATAGATGTGTTCTTTGTTGTGTTGAAATAATAGTTCCCAGTGCAATACAATGTACGATGCAATTACACCAAAGGTATGATGTCATTATACCAATGGTTAACATTAAATCAGTTGAACCCTTCTTGACTACGGCGTTAAATCGTCATTGGACAATAATAATATTATATTAATTAACTAAACAAATAACGCTTCCTTTGTTATGACTCAACAAACGAATGTATGATATTTAATTCCGTGTCAGATAAACCAAATCACGTGACACTCGCATTTCAAAGCAAAGAATAAAACAAATCCCAAATTAATATGTCAATAAAGAAGAACATGTCAAACCACAGCTCGAACAGTTTGTGAATTATGACCATTATATATAAATAAATATATATATATATATATATATATATATATATATATATATATATATATATACATATTATACTTAGGTTATCCAAGAACAAGACAGACACTAGTACAACATGACATTATATATGGGTGTGTTTGTGTGTGTTTTGAAAAAAAATAAACATTACGAAATTTACTTTAAAAGTAGTTCGTGCAAAGCCAATACACTATAATTATAATTTATTAATTTAATGACATATTTTCCAAATCATTTCTATTTAGATTATGTTTCATTGTATTAAACATTAACTATATAGTAAATTGTAAAGATAATTTCAAAAAAGAAGAAGAATAATATCAAACTCAAACATTATAAAAACGGCTGTTTCTGCCACGTATCGAATTAGTCTGAATGCCAGAAGATGCACTTCATGTAGCAATCATCCTCTGATTTGAAGCGATTCCGGTCGATAGCCTACGTTTGAGAGAATCATATTGATTATTAATATATCAAGTCTTCAAATCTTCTGAGTTCTGCGCAGGTATCTGATATAAGCACATTTCCATCAAGTTAGTTGTGACTTTTGGCGATGGTTCGTATTCCTCTGATTCGTCTCGTCTCCCTCGTATTCTAACACCACGGGGTTTTGTCTTTAAACACGTTTGTGCAATGAATGCTGTGCTGACGGTGGAGGGCCAACTACCAAACCAGATCACGGACAGGGAAGATCATAAGTGAGATGACAGGCCTGTGTAAAGCGAGATGCGAAGATTGCGAAGGGTGAAATTATGTGGAGGAAGAAGACTGTTCCTAGGGAAAAGTGGAAATGATAACAGCTGAGGCAGTGCAGAACTACGTGTTCTATCCTCTTCTCTTTATAGAAGAAGTATCGAACAAAAACACAATATAACTAATTATAAGATTGTCATACATAACGAAGTCCCCAGTAGAGAACATAGATATACTTCGTGGAACATTTATATCGAAGCCACACATTCAGTCCAGAGGTTTAGTACCATATTACCCAGCAGATGGCAGCATTTATTTTAATGTGGTACGCAGTAGGTAGCCATATGTCTACGAGACATAATAAAAGCATACTAACAATAGATCATTTTGGATTGTGGATTTAAATGTTGTGTAACCTTGAAGGGTTAAGCTTTGATTTGATTTTGGTATCACTGAAATTATATTTTGTGAGATCAATCATATTTGACATGGGTGCCTGAGGCTATCGAACTATTTTGTTAGCCTAAACAATATCAATCCACACCACTGATGCACCATTGGCCGTAGGCAGACTTTTCATCATTTAGATGGTGCCGAGATAAATTGTATTTTGTGCGTTTACTTTTGTGATATTTCGTCGATGTTTACACTAGTTTTAAAAGCGACGAACAATTCTACGACAATTGATTTATCAAATATTCGTTGAATTCAAAAACCTGCAACATGCCATGGTTGCTCTGAAATGGAACGAGACATCATACATTAAAGATATCCGTTGGTTTAATAGCATCATCATTTGTGTATGTCAATTTCCGCACTGCCAACTCTTCTTTCATTACAGCTAAGAACATAAATATTCACTGTCGCACGTACAGGGCTTACACAAAAAGAGAGTAATGCGAGCGAAATGCAATCACTACAAAATCGTACACACCAAAGCCAATAAATAAATTAGTAGCCAATTAAATACATAAATATTAAACATGCAGCCACAGTAAACAACCTTGCGAGTAGGTGCGTAGTCAACGTTGTGAACCTAAACATTTCAATATAAATATGGCCGTTAAATGCCTACGGAAAA
>OY759262.1:54152489-54154989 GCA_963662155.1 Lamellibrachia columna
ATGAAGACCATGTAGAGGTCTTGGTTTTGTTCGCGACACTTTTGTTGTATTTGTTGCATTGCAAAAATCATGTCAGTAGTATCACGCCCTGCCCAGAAGCCACATTGGCTCTCTGGTAAAACATTGTCTATTACTACGTAAATTAATACGTTCTTAGTAATTATGCATACAACTGTGACATACCTAACTGTTATATTTGTCAACATCATAATATATGTAGTCGCGAATTATATAGTTTACACGTCGATAAAGAGTTAATGACTTAGATTAGTATTATTATAATTATTAATAGTATTTTATCTTAATATAAATAATTTCTAATATGAAAAAGTTATTGTTTTCCTAATTTTTATTATATTTATTCACATTATTCATATACATTGCCCAGAAAGTAGCAGCTTGATGACGATAGAGCTACCAAGACTACACATCTGTCATTTGAAACATATATAATATATTTTGGTGACTAAATTAAATAATCGTTTTTTGCTCTCACTAGCACACACACACACACGCACACGCACACGCACACGCACACGCACACGCACACGCACACGCACACGCAAACGCACACAAACACAAACACAAACACAAACACACACACACACGCGCCAACATACATATACACACATTCACACACACACACACACACACACACACACACACACACACACACACACACACACACACACACACACACACACACACACACACACACACACACACACACACACACACACACACACACACACACACACACACACACACACACACACACACACACACACACACACATCATAAGCACGTCATCGGAGTTGAAACAGGACGCGCTCACTGAGCTTTCGACGGAGGTGCTCTTCAGCGAGCTCGCGTTAAGACGCCAATTGAGAAAAGCGCTTTGATGGTCCCGGGTAGGCAGCTTGCAACGTCAATAGGAGCGTCGATGGGCCGACGGCTACAGACGGGTTGTTTACGACGACAAAGAAGGCGGCATCTTCAGTCACATGCATCCGCGGGCACAAACGAACAGTACACGCACGACAGCTCTAAATAAGTATAAAAACCGACGTGAACGCTCTCCTACGTAGATGGCTAGTATATTATAATTTCGTCGAGTAGAAACCCATCAGCCATATAATATCGCGTGACACAATAATTTACATATCTGTTGTTGCGATATTTCTTTTGCATGTTTGCTTAAGTATGACGCACTTAACAGAGTTAACAAAATACGCTTGGAATTACTTGATGTACTCTAAGCAGGCAATCGCTGAGAACTTACAAAAACTCTTCTGAAATAACGTCTGTTTCGTGTTTTTGCTCTTTTACAAACACGTTAGGGGTACAAAGCGGTAGAATTTCTTACAACGAAATAGGCCCCTTTCTCGAGTTGTCATAAAACAGGGTTTTTATTCTTTGAAAAGTGCGATGTAATGGGTGGTGTGCTGATTGTGGCGGGGCCGACTACCTAAGAAAACAGTTGCGATGAAACAACCAGGCCGTAGGGAAAGGGGCAGACCGTAAGTGAGATGGGAGGTCTGCGCAAAGAGGGATATGAGAAATGCGGAGGAGGAGGACGACAAGTGGAAGCTGCTAGAAGAGGAAACTGATAACAGTTGAGGCAGTAAAGCACTACATGTACTTTGCCTCGAGTCTTTATAAAGGGATAATCGATCAAGGACACAACATAGCTAATTCTAAGACTGTCATACATAACGTAGTCAGTAGAAAACATACACATGCTTCACGGAACATTTCTAGATATCGCTTTCATATGGGTTATAATTTTTTTTTTCACGGAGCTTGATTTAATTCGGAGGTGTCGTGATGGTACTTTGCGTTCGGGCGTGTGTGTCTATGCGTATGGTGTGTGTGTGTGTGTGTGTGTGTGTGTGTGTGTGTGTGTGTGTGTGTGTGTGTGTGTGTATGCGTGTGCGTGTGCGTGTGCGTGTGCGTGTGCGTGTGCGTGTGCGTGTGCATGTGGTTTGGCGAGTGCATGTGCGTGTGTGTGTGTATGCGTGTGTGTGAGAGTGTGTTTGTATTCACAATGGAGCTACATTGCGACGCGGTTTTCAGTGGTTGTGAATGTGACATTCTTGTGCTGGTGCCCGACAACTCAAGTGTGATGTCGACGTCAGCAAAGTCCGTAGTGTAGACGGCGATTTATTGTCATCCGAAACCGAGTCCGATAAATCAACGTGACAGCGACGGCAGCTGTTAAGCATTTGTCTCGGTGGGGGTTGCATGCGTGCTTTCGTGGGTGAGTTCGCGTGTGTGGGTACGTGCGTGTGTGCGTGTTTGCCTACAGTGCGACGCTTCGCAGAAGGGTCTTTGAGCTGCCTTGCTGCAGGAGCGAAGACGCTTATTATACACCTCAAGGTGTATGACCAGCGCGGATCGGACTTACGCGCATATAGAAAACGAACTGCTCGCGGTGGTATTTGCGTGCGAACGATTTCAGCATTACACATACAGGAGTGACGTAACAGTCGCGTCAGAC
>OY759262.1:54159989-54162489 GCA_963662155.1 Lamellibrachia columna
CCATTACAGTTCACGACGACATGCGACCGAACTTTACTTATTTAATAATTACTACGTGGATCTTGACCTTTTCCTTCCCTTTGCACGAATAACAAAATGTTGACAATTGGGAATTATCCTTAACACGCAGAAGACACATTTATTGGGAGCAAGTCATCTAGGTATATAATTAATATTGTTACAAATGTCTGTATTTTGCGACATCACTGAAGATAAAATTGTATAACATACATTATTATCCCAAACTGCAGGTTGATAATTCAAACGGGGATGTCTTCAACGCAAAAGGGACGTGGTAATGCCGTCAAACAAACATCAACGGTGTAATATTTTATGCGTATTACTTTTGTATATTTTGCATCTAATACATACACGTCGCCGTTGTCTTTAATTTCACAGAGCGCACTATATTGTAAGGAGAAACACTAGCATGTCATATTATACTTGATTATTAACACATTTTGAAGCAAGCAATCGCTACTTCTAATGTGTGAAGTTGTGTGAGAATAATATTAATTGTAGCGTATATCGTCTATTCTCGTATGATGTATAGCAAAAACAATATAACTGTTTCAACATAATGCATATATTCGTGCAGGTAATCCCTTAGAGAAATTGTTATTTAACAAAACGTAATATTTTTATTGACAATTTGCATTGTACGTTTTCCCATAACCTATATTGATTTGGAACGACCATGCTATTTTATGCATTTGAAAGTTAACAGGCATAACCCATAACGTATCGTGCGATATCCATGTTAGGTATGTTAAATGGTGGTGTTGCTACCTTCAGTAATCCAAAATACCTAAAATGGGTGTCATCACGCCAAGGTAACATTATAATATCGATAATAATGTCATGCATTATAATAAGATCCCAACAGTTTGGTAGGTGCCCAGTCGGTCATAAATTTGTCAAGGTGCCCATTCATATGTTGCTCCCATTTTCTTGTTCTAACATAATTTGTATGCCTTAGACGTATGTGTCTTGTGATTCTTCTAGAATCGAACACTGCATGTTGGTAGTACCATCTTTCCACCATGGTAATCATTATGCATTTGTAGTGTCTCCATCATTCAGCATCCTAACAACACGATATATGCTGTACGCCAGGTTAGCAATTCTTCTGTGTCATGACAAAAATAGTTTGTGTAATGCTAACCGAGTTTATCAAACAGCTACTAGAAACTTGTGAAGTGAACTGTATCATTGACTCCTAGGAAACATGTCGCATATACGACAGTTGCCACATGGGCTGAGAAATATATATTTATATCAATATTTTCATACAAATTTATTATATAAAAACATCAATTTGACCTTCTGTTAACTCCATTGTCTCTAAATTTGTTGAATTACGTTCTCTTAGGCGTTTGTTATAGTTACGATCGTTCCTAGTTGCTATCCTCTTTATTCGTTCAAGAGTATCAATATCCTTCTTACGATACATTCTCCACGCTTGTATACATTATTCTAAATGAGGCCTAACTATTGCCTTATTTAAAAAATTTTTTTACAAGATAGCCACCCCCAAACAACAAGTTCCACATGGCAAGTGGACAAGGAAACCATTGGCTTATCGAGAGTCCAACAATTTTAACATTTATGTGTAGCCCGCCCTTATCAGATATCTGTCAATTCTATTTTTAAACATATTCACACAACTGGCATTAACACAATCATTTGGCAGTTTGTTCCATTCATTTATCACCCTCTGTGAGAAAGAGTACTTTATCATGTCCAACCTACACTGTTCTTTAGCTAATGCTGCTTTGCGTTATCTGGTTCTACTGCCTTCTTTAAGTTTGAAGAACATATTCCTATCAACATCCTCATAACCGTTCACTATTTTAAACACTTATATTTGGTCTCCCTTAGTCTCCTGGTCTCTGGTGTTGTCAAACCACATTGTAATAAGCGAATGTCGTAACTAAGGTCTCTCAATTCTGGAATCATTTTAGTTGCTCTTCGTTGTATTATTTCTAGCTTGTCTATGTCCTTCTTACGATAAGGCCTCCATGCTTGTATACAATATTCCAAATGTGGTCTAACTATTGCTTTGTACAGGGGCACAATTAGCTGTTTCTCCTTTTACGTGATAGTTCTCTAATTAGCCCTAGAATTTGATTTCCTTTCGAAGTAGCAATCTCACATTTCTCTGAAACTTTCATGTCAGCACTAAATGTTACACCAAAGTCCTTTTCTTTACATAGTATTGCATCCCCCATTTTATAATTCTTCGTATGTACCTCTTATAAATATGTATAATTAGCTGTTTTCCTTGTATGTTATTTTTATCCTAATCAGCCCAAGAATTGTATTAATATTTGAAGCTGCAATACCACACTACTATGAAACGTTCATATCAGCACTTAGTGTTACTCCTAAGCCCTTGTGTCCTGTATGTAGGCATGTGCCTAAAAATGCCGTTTTTTTCCCTGCTCTCGTTTTCACGCAGTTTGGAATAAATGTCCTGGTTTTTTTTACAAGTTATGGT
>OY759262.1:54172489-54182489 GCA_963662155.1 Lamellibrachia columna
CTTGACGTGACATCACAGCAAAATGTGCAATAGCTGCTGTATAAAGGTGGATTGAAGTCGTGTCGTCCAGCCAAAAAAAGATTGGTCATGTAGAAGCAAAGGAATGATAGGCTAAGATGTTGCCCCGATATGAAGAACTGTACAATGCATTAATGGAGAAGGGTAAAGAGCAATCATGTCATGTGTATCAGGTTTCCTGTGTTCAGCCACGTAGGATCGCGGGCGTATATGTATTTTCTGAGGGGTTGTCCATACGCCCTCACAAGGTTTTTCACGACACAAACCCTACCTATGATTTGGTCGCGTATCCACCCCGGTTTTTAAGTGCATTGATAACAGCATGTGTACATGGATTAAGCTTCTTTGGCTTAGTCATTGTATATGAAAACACACATATTTCTTCATTTCAGTGTTTTAGTTACACATACATGAGCCCATGCGAACTTTCATGATATACTCCATATCAATGTCGACGCATCATAGCAATGTGATTATAGGTGCACGAATATAATAACATAGCGTACAATTCGTACTAGTTCGACTGATATTTTATGCGAACGACATTTTCTTATTATGAAATATATGTATTTAGGTAGCAACATCTAACTTTCATTTTGATCTCGTGCTTGTTACAGACGATATAACTAAGTAACACAATTGATGAAATAAAAAATGCTCGATGGGACACCAAAGTTGATGGGAAACCTAACTGACCGATATGCTTGATTTGTAGTCAACGTAAACATATTAACAAAATATTTAAAAAGAGTATGCACAATTGCCATCCATGGCAAAATACCCACATGGGAAGTAGACAATGAAGATATTGGGTTATCGAGAATCAAACAATGTTTCAAGTATGTGAATCCCGCCCTTCTATATAACAAAATAGTTGAATAAACGACTCATTATGTGCCGGCTTTGTATGTAGAATGAAAAGTGCGCAGTACAGATATTGGCAAATAATAAAGTTATTAAGGCTAGAATTATTATTTTGACTGCAACGCTCAACCATTACCTGCATGTCTTTACATTATACTAATTAACTAATTTTGTGATATGTTCTATTAATCAACATACAAATGTGTGATGTTTTAGGCGTTGGTTGCTTGTTGGCTGTCATTGAGATATCACATTTTTGTTTAAGACATATCCTCTTACGGCTGTCTGAATAGACAGACAACATTTGGTAGCACATGATTAAACCGATATCAAATTCCTCTGCCTTGCTACGCTCTAGTAGGTACCCGTGTGCCATCATTAACCTTCAACTGAACATCGCACGGTGGATCGCTGTTACGAATACCAACATTGTTATGCCAACTATGTGTCATTATGTGTAATATTCGTTATATGTTGCGTAGTGTAGGTATTTGAAAGAATTGCGTGCAATAAAAATAAATGACATACACAAGTAATGATGTTATAAAAGTTTTTGTATTTATTAAACCAATATAATATGTTTCTGACAGTGGCGTTCTGGCCTATATTTTATTATAATAAAATAATAACAAATCATGGCCAAGAAAATAGTGAGTAGTTCAAAGTGGGAGACGATGTGTTAATGGACGTAGTGTATAGTTTAAGTTTCCTGAATCAAAATGTATAGCAGTGGTTATTGCGATTGCGATGGCAAAATGTGGCCATATGTCTAAGTTTTTTTTATAGATTCATCACCTTGAAAACAAGCGTGGAGAGTTCATATTACACTAGCATCCTTTATGTGCCGTGGCGTCCTGTTTCGACGATATACAGACGTGTATAATTCAAATATGATATGACTATATATTAGGTTGAGTGCGCAGTAAAGACAATTGAAACATATAAATGATGATAAATGATGATAAAAGATGTTATACAATCAATTGTTGTTATTAATCCATTGTAATCCCGTTTTGACAGCGACGCTCAAACATCATTAACACAATATGCAACATCAGCGCTGCCTACCGACGAATGGACTGGCCAACGATGGTTAAAAGGAGTCGTCTAATAATGGTCAAAGGTCATCCATTTTGTTGTTGGTATCGTCGGAGGGTCCAACTAGGGGTAGCTAACACAAAGAAAAAGTGATGCATTAATTTCTTTATCATAGTAACGAAGGTGGACACCATCTAGGGTCAAAGGGTGTGCGGCGTGGTGAGATGGTATCGCCTGACGACTTGGATGGAAATATTGGTATTTCCTGAGGACTAATCGAGAGGTCATCTGGAATATGGTCATCTGAGAGGGGTGAAAAGTGTAAGAGCGGTGGACGTCTAGTTGTATATGTATAGCTAGCACTATGGAAAAAACGTATATATATATATATATATATATATATATATATATATATATATATATATATATATATATATGTGTGTGAATATATATATATATATATATATATATATATATATATATATATATATATATATATATATATATATATATATATATATATATATATATATATATAAATATATACCTAGATATATATATACATATATATATATATATATATATATATATATATATATATATATATATATATATATATATATTTATATATATATATATATATATATATATATATTATTCAAGTTAAAATTATGAATGAAACTATAATAACCTATTAATACTACTATTTTTTAAAGTTATATATAAGTAAATGATAATACCAATTACTACACAGCAACTTATTAATAATAATTGAATATATATTATCAAGTGGAAATATGAAATATAATATTACCGTTTCAGTTAAAGCGCCGGTTCGCCCACTGTATGTATGTAAGTCTGAGCAAGTTGAAAGATAAACCGGTCATTTGCACTTAACACACAGTGTGTATCATATCCATTACTTAAGCACTTTGTTGACTGCACACTCGCCAAGTGTTTTATCACACTGCAAACGTAGCCTTTGTGCATACCCGGAGGACCGCCTGAAAAGTATATAAGGGGTCGTCTAAAAGATAAATAAAGGGTCTTCTAAAAATATAATGGATTGTCTCAAAAATATGAGGGGTCGTCTTAAAAAGTTAAGGGGTCCCCTCCAAAAAATAAAGGTCATCTCAAAATTGAAAAGAGTCGTCTCAAAAACGACCAAAAGTGTAGAATGTGTACACGTATTTTTATTAGTAACATTACAAAGCACCCTATCAATGATGCTAGTATTAAGAGTTATATTAGTACATTTTAAAGGTTATTTATAAGTAGATGATAATGAATATATATATATATATATATATAAATATATATATATATATAAATATATATATATATATATATATATATATATATATATATATATATATATATATATATATATTTATGCAACCAACAACGCAAGCCAGGTGTAAGGATATGAAAAGGCCAAATAAATGACGTTTATTAAGAGTATGCCTAAAGGCATATTATTCCGATTAAAAGCATGAAGTGTGGACCCTGTAACATGCGCCAAGCATGTGGCTGAGCCTCATACAAAGCCGCCTGGACACAATGCTCCCAGAGCCCACACTTCGACACAGCAATACAGTACATGTAGTAATATTCCTACAACACAAGACAATTCATGGCATCATCACCAGCACATTAAAACATTACCCAATACCGACAATACTCGACAAAAACCTATTTGCATATACTGCATTACTGGAATACACTACTTGCTAAAATTCCTACTCTATATATTTATGTAACCTAAGGTGGGGCCATAACGCCTGATTAGCAATAAACCATCCCAACATCGAGGATGGAAGGGAAGTCATCTTCCACTCCGCACCAAAACCCTATGTGAACGGGCAGATAGCCGAATGAAAAGCCCAAAGTCCACTGGGAAAGCGTAATAGGGAAGGTGGTGACTTCACTTCCACCGGTAATGTAAAAAAATTTATCAAGCACGACACTAATAAACACATTAATATAACATTCAGCAGCAGAAATTGGGGAGGAGGGTGGGTCGAAAACTTGTAACACCGAGAAAGCAGGTCTGCTCCGCATGTATCAAACATTCGGAGTGAAGCTGCTTACTTTCAAACTGCGTCATTCGAATGACTGCCGCGCTCTGATTGGTTTAGCGGTGTCACGGGAGCGCTTATTCAGTCATCCTGGTATCTTTGCCTACGCTTAGATTAGCATAATAACCTATTGACCCTCACGTGCCCTGCCCGCGCCGCTGCCAGCATAAAATCATGTATGCAACCGTGGTCGCATACTCTCATTTATGCAACCAACAACGCAAGCCAGGTGTAAGGATATGAAAAGGCCAAATAAATGACGTTTATTAAGAGTATGCCTAATGGCATATTATTCCGATTAAAAGCATGAAGTGTGGACCCTGTAACATGCGCCAAGCGTGTGGCTGAGCCTCATACAAAGCCGCCTGGACACAATGCTCCCAGAGCCCACACTTCGACATAGCAATACAGTACATGTAGTAATATTCCTACAGCACAAGACAATTCATGGCATCATCACCAGCACATTAAAACATTACCCAATACCGACAATACTCGACAAAAACCTATTTGCATATACTGCATTACTGGAATACACTACTTGCTAAAATTCCTACTCTATATATTTATGTAACCTAAAAGGTGGGGCCATAACGCCACCGTTCACCGAAACCTGTGAATATATATATACGATTCCCTCGTAAATAACCAACTTGGCTAATTATAATTGTCACCAAACCCCTAGCTGTGCTCATAACTGTATTTCTCTCTCTGGAATTTACCCGAAATCCTGTTAAATGTGACAAACGGTAAATGATTCTTTTATTTACGCAATGTTTGGTCAAAAATCAAGAAATTATGTGAATACTAATTTGAAAATAAACCCATTCCTATATTGAAAGAGACAATAAGCAGGCTTCATTGGTTCACAACGCTCTAGGAATCTAGTGTACATGGTCTATGATTCATCAAGTGTCAAAATCAACCTGTAATTAAATTATGTGACTGGCTTTCAGCTAATATTACGGGCAAGGCATTGTTTAGACTTGGCCATCAAATAAATAATAATAACTTGGTATAAGATTGGGCACTTTCTCAAAAACAAGCTTCTTTATTTGGGGTAAGACCACAGTTGACCTTCATGTTTATTTTTTCGCACGAATGTAGGGTGTACTAAATTGTGATAGCTAAAAATCTCAGTACAATTGTGATAGCTAAAAATCTCAGTACAATTTGTTTTGGATGTCGGCGGTAGAAGTAGGTTAATGTATAAATTGTCTATGTTTCATTGAAATACACGGTTTATCTAGTTGCGTTGTTCCGGTGTTCTTTACCAGTGACTGCTCTTTTGTTACTGCGGGACTATTTTCTTTCGTCACATGTTCCATAAAGTCGTAGACGACTTCTGGGGATTAGCATGGGGATTAGCATGTTCAATTTAGCACCACTTGAGATGATGCGTTACATGTGTGGCCGATTACAAGAATCGGTTTCACATTGCATCCAAACAAATATTTTTTACAGTATACAACCGAAAGTACCGATCTAAAGTGCTGATTCCTTTTAATACAAACACTATGGTAGCTCGGATAGGATAAAGTATTCGTGCTTTCGGAGTCGATAAATCTAAAAAACTATATCTAGTTAAATGAGGATCGTGAACATATTTAAAAACCTGTCCATACGAGATACAATGCCATGTAAATTATTTTACCTTTCATTACGTTTCTTATCGCATTTGAAAGTCCCTATTCAGGTGATTTTGTATTGTGTGCGCGAGCGTGCGTGCAAGACAGCATTGATGATGTTCGTCCAGGTACAAGCGGTGCAATATGTTAATGGGTGATTTCATGGGAAAGTTTACAAAATAGTCTCGCCATTGTCAACAAATTAAATGCATTTACGTAGGAAAACATGTTGTTTGTGTATTTAAATTACATATATTAGTCTTGTTTACCGTGGACCTAATACAGGGTGCCGTATAATATGTTTGTCAAAAGCGATTATCTTGCATCAATGTTATCTATAGCGTCTCAGGAAACCAAAGTAGTATTATATGGTATCAAATATATCTAACCAAAGTATCTGTTTTACCTCCCGAAATCACCATATCGAAGATAATTACTATGCAATCGTAAAGATAATAATGGCGACTACAAACATAGCGCTGGACGTATAAATCAATGTTTAATACCTTGCCGTTTGTAACTAATAAAAAATATAAAGTCGTCAGAACTGGGTCGCATAAGTAGCGTCCTCTTGCGGGTCATATTTACATTACATTTGATACTGGCAAAATGTTGCCTGCAGATGGGACAACGTGTCGTTAAACTTTCGAATGTTTCAAGTTATTGCATTCAGTGAAGATGTGTACAAAGAACATATGTAGCCGAGATCCAAAATAAATTGTACTGAGGTTAATATTATCAACACGTTTTGATCAGTAGTACAAATGGCCACCACAGTACAATATCATTCAAGCGATCTATGAACGAATCATTGTATTTAATGAGTAGTTGAGGTCGCGATCCAGAGTTAAGGAGGAGCAACTTGAAACGGATAATCCGAGTAAATAGTCTCGCATGTGTTAAAAGCGTTGACATTTCTCTTTTCGCACAAAACGTGCTGAAGGGGAGAGGGTCAAGGCCGGCGGAACTACTACCGGTTTAAATCGCGTAACTTGTAACCGCGCGGCGCAGAAATACAGTCCGACATCTTGGAAATGCACAACTTTGCGGGAAAAAAATTTATAGACATATTCTGATGGTTATTTCTGTAAGTCCTCAATGTACGCACTGTGTCGTACCATTGTTACAGCCATATATTTTCAATCTGGAAGATAATAAACGTTTTAAAGTTTTAATTACGGAGGGGGAGGGCGGTATGATAATTAGTATGTTTTGTACGAATAGGTAAATGTCAATAATTGTGAAAGACCCTAAAAGTATCAAATGTGTGAACGATTACGAGATTATGCGTAGCGCTGCATCTGATACAATATTACCTTAATTATTATAATACCATGCGCAATTATAATGTAGAATAAGCTACATACATATAAATGCCATTGGAAAGTGTTCTTCATAGTAAATATAGGTATTCGGCAAGTCGATTTGTATGCATATGGGAAATGGTAGTTGTGCACCGGAAGTTGAACTCTCAGAAAAGGCGGAAGTTTACGCACGCGAATATTCCTTTTTTCCCACGTGAGGGAGTCAGCTGCTGACAACAAATTGTTGCACAATTTGCTCAATCTACCGTGATGTTTGGTAATCAAATCGGATCGGAGTATGATCGATTGTGTGTGCGAGTGTACGCGTGTGAATGTGTTCGCGTGTGGTCCTGTGCATGCGTGCGTGCGTGCTTGCGTGCATGGCAGCACTGGCGGTGTTCGTCCAGGTACAAGTGGTGCGATGTGTTAGTGGATGATTTCATGGGAAAGGTCACAGTAATAGTCTCACCAGGGTCAACAATTAAATGCATTTTCGGAAACATGTTTATGTATTCAAATAACATATATTAGTCTTGTTTACTGTGGACTTAATACAATGTACCCTGTAATGTTTTGTCAAAAGAGTCAGTGTTATCTATTGCGTCTCAGGAAACAAACATATTGTTATGGGTTCGACATCGACAATAATTACTTTACAATTGTAAATATAGTAATGACAAGTCAAACATGGCGCTGGATGCATACATCAATGTTCAATACCTTGCCGTTTGTAATCACAAATATGCCACAACTGGGTCGCATTAGTAGCGTCCTCTTGCGGGTCATATTGTCATCACATTTGCAACTGGCAATACGTTGCCTGCAGATGGAGCGACGTGTCATTAAACTGTCGAATGTTTCAAGTTATTGCATTCAGTGAAGACGTGTACAAAGAATCGTAAACTCCGGGAGTGGTTAACTTTGTAAATCCCAAAGTCAAGGTGGATGATCCAAAAAGGTATTCAACTGGAATATCACAGGTTAAACGTGTATGTTCAAAATGGCTGGAGGAAGTTGAACATGCTAATCCCCAGAAGTCGTCTACGACTTTATGGAACATGTGACGATAGAAAAGAGTCCCGCTGTAACAACAGAGCAGTCACTGGTAAAGAACACCGGAACAACGCAAATAGATAAACCGTGTATTTCAATGAAACATAGATAATTTATACATCAACCTACTTCTACCGCCGACATCCAAAACAAATTGTACTGAGATTTTTAGCTAAAAGAAAAACATTTGAATATAAACACGTTTTGACCAGAAGTACAAAAGGCCACCATAGTGCAATATCATTCAAGCGATCTATAAACGAATCATTGTATTTAATGTGTTGTTGACATCGAGCTACAGAGTTAAGGAGGAGCATCGCGAAACGGATAATCCGAATAAAATTAATAATCTTGATTGTTTTAAAATCGTTGACATTTGCCTTTTCGCACAAAACGTATCGAATGGGACAGGGTCAAGGCCGGCCGAACTACTACGGGCGAGGGGGCGAGCGTTAAGTTCGATCCCTGTATATAATAAATGTCTTCGCTCCTGCAGCAAGGCAGCTCCAGGACCGTTCTGCAAAGCGTCGCACTGTAGGCAAACATGCAAACACGCACACACGCACGTACCCACACACGCGAACTCACCCACGAACGCACGCATGCAACCCCCCACCGAAACAAAAGCTTAGCAGCTACCGTCGCTGTCACGTTGATTTATCGGACTCGGTTTCGGATGATAAAAATCCCAGTCTACACTACATACGTTGCTGACGTCGACATCATACTGGAGTTATCGGGCACCAGCACATGAATGCCACATTCATAACCACTGAAAACAGCGTCGCAATGTAGCTCCATTGTGAATACAAACTCACTCACACACACACGCACACACACACGCACACGTACTCGCCAACGTACACGCACACACCATACGCTTAGACACACACGCCCTGAACGCAAAGTACCGTCACGACACCTCCAAATTAAATCAAGCTCCGTGAAAACAAAAGAATGATAACCCATATGAAAGCGATATCTAAAAATGTTCCGTGAAGCGTGTGTATGTTCTCTACTGGGGACTACGTTATGTATGACAGTCTTAGAATGAGCTATATTGTGTTCTTGCTCGATTATCCCTTTATAAACAGACGAGGCTAGTACATGTAGTGCTTTACTGCCTCAACTGTTATCCCTTTCCTCTTCTAGCAGCGTCCACTTGTCGTCCTCCTCCTCCGCATTTCTCACACCCCTCTTTGCGCAGACCTCCCATCTCACTTACGGTCTGCCCCTTTCCCTACGGCCTGGCTGTATCATCGTATCTGTTTTCTTAGGTAGTCGGCCCCATCAGCACACCATCCATTACGTCACGCTTTTCAAAGAATAGAAACCCTGTTTTATGACAACTTGAGAAAGACGCCTATTTCGACGTAAGAAATTATATCGCTTTGTACCCCTAACGTGCTTGTAAAAGAGAAAAAAAACACGATTTTGTCACGCCATATTACATGGCTGATGGGTTTCTACTCGACGACATTATAATTTTCACGCCATCTACGTAGGAGAGCGTTCTCGTCGGTTTTTATACTTAATTGGAGGTGTCGTGCGTGTACTGCACTTTCGTGCCGCGGATGCATGTGATTGACGATACCGCCGTCTTTGTCGTCGTGAACAACCCGTCGGCCCATCGACGCTCCTATTGACGTTGAAAGCTACCTACCCGGGACCATCAACGCGCTTTTCACAATTGATATCGTAACCCGAGCTCGCTGAAGAGCACTTCCGTCGAAAGCTCAGTGAGCGCGTTCTGTTCCAACTCCGATGACGTGCTTATGATATGTGTGTGTGTGTGTGTGTGTGTGTGTGTGTGTGTGTGTGTGTGTGTGTGTGTGTGTGTGTGTGTGTGTGTGTGTGTGTGTGGGGGGGGGGGGTAGTGTGTGTGTGTGTGTGTGTGTGTGTGTGTGTGTGTGTGTGTGTGTGTGTGTGTGTGTGTGTGTGTGTGTGTGTGTGTGTGTGTGTGTGTGTGTGTGTGTGTGTGTGTGTGTGTGTGTGTGTGTGTGTGTGTGTGTGTGTG
>OY759262.1:54184989-54199989 GCA_963662155.1 Lamellibrachia columna
CTGCTCTCAATGAATGTGTTCCCTGCGTGTTGTAACATCTTGAACGAGTTTGACGCCAATATTGACACCAAGGGCACAGTGTGATGTAACATAATTACGTGTGCTAGCATTTGTGTGACATGCAGTACGCATACGTGTTTTATATGACTTACGTACATGCACATAGATGCACACACACCAACGTACACGGACACACGCACACACGCACACATTGACACGCACACACCGACACGCACACGTACCAGCACACGCACACGTATCGTTCGTGTTGGAGACATCCCCGCTTGAACGATCGACCTACAGGTCGGAATGACAATAGCATGTACCACGCGGTACTGTCGCAGCAGAGATATCTGTTCCATTCTTAATTACAAACCAGGGTGGCCTGTTCAAAATTGATGTGTCTCTTGCGTGTTAGGGGCCGTTTACAATTCTCGACATTTCATTATTTGTAAAAAGGGGTGGAGTGGGTCAAGACCCGCCTACTAAATTCACGTTTGGTCGCGTGCGATTTACGACCACCGTTGTGCCATGCTGTGCCTCGTGGGGAACTGTTACGGGACTATTATTTTTTGGGGGCAACCGTTCACCGAGTGTTGTAGTAATACAGTCCGACACACGCACGCATGGACACACACACACACACACACACACACACACACACACACACACACACACACACACACACAACGCACAACGCACAACTGCACATACGTGCACGTTGGCTATGGCCGCTACACTTCCATCAAAACGTTCTGTTTTTGTGGACTTTTCGTGGCCATATTTTGTCAGTTGTCTGAAGGTAAACAAAATGCCTTATACAAAATATTGATGTTATTAAGGCAAGGATGATTATTTTAACTACGACGCTCAACCATTATGGACATATAATAAAATTATATCAAACGACACTTTTAAATGATTCTACAATGTTTTTTTATGAGATGAGTGATGGCGTCATTGCCATTTTAATGGAGACATCTCCGCTTACGACTGGTTGAGTTATGGACAAAAAACGTGCAATGCCGCATTTGATTAACTTTTTTCAAAGGCCTGTTCCATGCTGCGCTGTAGTAGAGACACTTTTGTCATCGTTAACAATCAACTGAATGTTCCGATGATCTGACGTAATTGCCATCTCGCATTTTTTTTGGAGATATCTCCGCTTACGAGTGGTTGAGTTATGGAAAAATAACGTGCTGTGTCTATATGACTAACCTTTTTTCAAAAGGCAATACCATGCCGCTTCGTGAGTTGTGTGTTGCCGTTACGAATACTAAAATTGTGTATTATTTGTGATGTGACATACACTGATACACGGAAACACCAAACATGTGGACGCAACACAAACATTCGCACAAATATGCAGACGCACACGCACACACACGCACGCGCACACGCACACATACACACATGCACGTTCGCACGCACATACACGCGCGTATGCTCACGACTCGTTTACCATCGTGTAGATGGGAAAAGCGACAGCTTCGGATTGTGGTGCTGATGGTAGAAGCTCAGAATCCCATGCACGGCCAAGAGAACAGACAAGTCCATCCTTGAAAAAGTCAAGCACTGCTCTTGAAAGAATAGATTGGGCCAGGTTAGAAATGCCAGTTATAATCGGAACCAGTGATGACCAGAGAAACACCACACGTTATACATGATTGATTGGAGACAGTACACCATGGACGTTACCAGACGCCGTGCGACTTGACGGGACATCAGGTCGTCCACTCACTGAGTTCACTTTGTCTGATTCAACAAAGAAATGTATGATGTTTCTATTAGACCATCGGTGCTTGTTCGAAGTCACTATCATAGCCCGTTCGTGTGGACCTCGCCATTTAAGACAGCTTGATATATGGACTTGCACGGCGGCGCATCAAACATATGTTAAAACGCATGTACCACGATGATGTAGTACAAATGCTTGTGCCTTCGTGAATCGTCAACTGTGTGTCACGATGACCTGCTCACAATGTGCTTGCGCAGCAGTGTAGTTGCTAGAACATCGGATTCTCAATGAACAGAACCGGAGTTCGAATCAACTTGAAGCCGCAATGAATGTGTCTCCTGCGATTCGTAACGTCGCGAGTTCACTCACATACAAATGGTGTGTTGACTATACGTACATCAATATTTATGTGACATGCAACGTACGTATTATTTGTAATGACGCACATTCGCAAACGCAAGGAACATATGCATGTGCACGTAAGGAAGCACACGCGTAAACGCGCACACGCACTCATGCAGTCCATCGGTTCACCCTACATAGAAATGTTCTACGAATCCAAAGCCTTTATGTTCTGGGGGCATTACATGTCATGTGTCTAGGCATCTCTTGGAATTCACCGCCTTGATTACAAGTGTGCACGCACGACTTTCTGCCGCTGTATTATGGGTTCATTTTCCTTCATATTTATTAATTGGCTTTGATGAGTAATACTTTAACAATGTGTGGATTCGTGGTTATATGCCGGATTGCACTATTCCAACGAGATGCAACCGCTCATAATACATTTGTATCAAATATACTTAATTCAGTATATATTTATTTATTTTTTATTGTATGTCTATGTTTATAAAACATGAAGCATTTGAAAGAAGAGTACGCCGTGAAGACAAATAAATAACACATCTAAATAAAAAAAAGCTATTAACACAACGCTTGATATTAAACCATTGTAATACTTTTTTGACCGCGGGGCTCAACTATCATCAACATAGTATGACTAATAGCAAAGCCGATCTTCTAAGTATCCCGACATAGCGGGAGATCTATCGGTTTTTTATTACTTTTCAAACATACTTCCGATCTCCCGTTTTCAAATAAAAAAAAAACTCCCGCTATTGGCATATTTTATTTAACGACATTATTCGGTGATTTTCAGAATTTCTGGCCTGGTTTATTGTATTTACATTTAAACACCTGAAAATCGCTTCACTTACAAAGGTTTATGTTTTCGCGGACGGTCCGGGCATAGAAACACATGTGGGCTCTTGCGTAATTCGGGTAAATACAATACGTAAGTACAGCCGCCAACGGGATATATTCCTCACGAAACAATGTCCCATGGGGGGACATATCTCGCTATTTGGAACAAGTAAATAATGAGATAATTCCACAGTGTCCTCTTCGCAAACTGTTAAAATCATACAAACCAAACGCGTCAAGGTAAACCTTCCAACGTCTAATCGCTACAAACACCCTGTGTCACAATTAACTAGATTGAAATGCACAAATGAAAGGTTTGTTTAGAGCTTTTATATTTTATTATCACCCCGAACGTAGGATATCGACCTCTATTCTGCTACCTGCCGGCAAAAGCTGGTAACTGCGAGGCGGCCATTTCGATGTGGTACTACAACTGTGCGACATGTGCGTGCGAGAAGTTCATCTACGGGGGCTGCGGAGGAAACCGGAACCGATTCGAGACAGAGCGGGCGTGTCGCAGGAGGTGCAAGGCCAAGTGCAGGCGCTTGGTGAGCTGCGACCTGAAATGCAAGAGTGGATTTTTTAAAGATCTCACAAGATGCCCAATCTGCCAATGTGTGGACGCCTGTGAGGTACGATTATGTCAACAGTAACGGTGTCGTGCAATATGTTTAGAAGATTACACTTAACATAAATAATGTTGACTAGAGGGGCGACCATTATCACAGAAACTAAACAAATGTACATTGCAGCTAAAACACTTGAACGCAATCGACGACATTTTTCAAATCAATGTTTCGTATCAATCAAAACAAGATCCTCTACGCAAAAAATGCTTAAATGGTTGACGATACATACTAACTTCGGTGTTCATTTTCGTATTCAGAATGTGAAGTGTTCGCCCAGGGAACAGTGTGTAGCGAGAGTGAATCCTTGTATCATCCCACCGTGTCCCGAATTCGGCGAATGTGTTGGTAAGCAGCACAACTGAATATATTGCATGGCTTCCTTATGCATATTGTCATGAACAAACATATATGCATGAATGTATGTATGTATATACGTATGTATATATACATGTATGTATGAATATATGTACGATATACTGGTAAAATAAATAAGGTGTCACGATGAAGATATGTTAACATTCTGTAAAAACAGAACATGCTTAGATTCTATATACATTTTACCTGACTATGACGAACATAGCAGCGCGGTGTTCAGTTTTGTTCGCGCATATTTTAGGCAATGGATATTTTATGTAAGTGACAGTTCGAACATATTGTCCTAACGTTATCAACATCACCGGAGTCTTACACATGCAAAGTGCATTTTGTTGCAAATGTTTCTACTTGCAGATATGTGCTATTTGTCGAAGGAAACCGGACCATGTCGTGGTCGTTTTCGTCGTTGGTTCTACAACAAAGACCACTGCCAGCAGTTCATCTACGGGGGCTGCGGAGGAAACAAGAACAACTTCCCTGATCAAGCGACTTGCTTAAGAAAGTGTCGTTGTCCACGTTTAACTTGTGACAAACAATGTGAATATGGCCCTGTGTTTGACAAGTCGGGATGTCCTACTTGTGAATGTCTCGGTAACCCTTGTGCGGTAAGTATATCACAAAGATGTGACCGTATTCTAAAACATAAATTATACGCGTGTCAGAATCAGGCACAGTGAGACTACGTATCAGTATTGTGCGACATATTTATTGTCGCGTTTTTTTCTACAGCGCAAGCTATTGTCATTGACTCATTCGTAAGATTCTTTAAGTTTACATGTTTTAAGTTCACATTACAACAATACACGCAATGCGAAAAATTCAACAATGAATATAAGCATGTATGCACATTTGAATGTGCGCGCGCGCGTGCGTGCGTGCGTGCGTGCGTGCGTGCGTGCGTGCGTGCGTGAGTGAATGTGTGTGTGTGTGTGTGTGTGTGTGTGTGTGTGTGTGTGTGTGTGTGTGTGTGTGTGTGTGTGTGTGTGTGTGTGTGTGTGTGTGTGTGTGTGTGTGTGTGTGTGTGTGTGTGTGTGTGTGTGTGTGTGTGGGTATGTGTGTCCGTGTGCTTGTGTGTGTTTGTGTTTTTTGTGAATGTGTGTGCTTATGTGAATGTGTATGTATGTACGTATGCATAGGCGTGTTTCGCGTGTGTGTGTCTGTGTTTGTCAGTATGTGTGTATGTGTCAATGTGCGTAGGCCAAAACAAATATTTGAAGAACGATAATAACTGCATTACTGTTTTCTTAAAGTTTACGCTGTGCCAAAAGGGATACCAGTGCGTGCCAATAAAGATGCTAGCGCCCTGCACGGGCATGGGTTGTCCTCCAAGAGCCAAGTGTGTCAAAGGTACGTGATGAACTAATTAATGCATGATACTAATGACCCTATTATAAATACTAACTGTTGCATATAGATTATTTGTCGTTTGTTGCTCCTACACATGTATGTTGTTTCACTTCGTGTAGGCGGTTGTGTATAATTTGTATCATGTTTCAATTCGTGTTAATCATGAACATTGGACATCATATCCACATATCAATACGTGTTACGTCAAATATCAATGTTGTAGCAAAACGGGGAAGATGCCCACAATACAAACAGTTTGGTCCAACCAATGTGTGTGTCAGCGACTCGGACTGTCCCGGCAGAAAGAAATGTTGCGCCGTCGTAGCTTATTACATGTGCACGAGTCCAGTTTAATGCAGTACAGGTAAGTTCTTACATATCGCTGTATCCGGTCATTGGGACAATCCAAAGGGATTTACACGTCATACTCAGCAGACATGTATTCGAACAACAACTCGACTTATCTGGAGAAAATTCAGTCTCGCCGTAATTACTGGAAAAAAAACTAATAATTATTTTATATCCACCGCAGTATATAGTCACCTACTCATTTATACAGAGGAGTGAACATAAGCAACGCGGAGTGAATGAAACAGCCCGGATTTCTGAAAGGGCAGCAAGACGAGTAGACCAGTCGATTTACTTTAGTTTAACGTCCAGTGCAATGCAATGCCATACAATATAATACAACATATTTTATTGCGCTAAAATCCTCTGGAAAACCAATATAAGCAGCGCACCAGTTCAAGCGGGATAGGCGCTTTCTAATCCGTAAGCAATTCCAGCCCTAAAGAGAAGAGCTATGGAAGATAGTCAAGTTCAAACAGGTGGGTATTTAGTTGACGGAGACATGTTATATTATATTATATCGTGCTGACGTATCAGGGAAAGAGTGAGTGAGTGAGTTCAATAGAGTTGTTGCGGCAACTGAACAAGTTATAGTTCTGACGTCTGTCAAGCGGGAACGAATGTTAGATTAGAACTAGACGATCGAAGTTGTCGAGGGGGTCTTCCAGGAGTAAGCAGTGAATGCTGGTTGCTTGCATGGAATGTAGGCAATTGTTCAGATCTTGAAAATAATGCGATATCGGGCACGGAGGCAGTGGAATGATTTTAGAAGTAGAACTGAATGAGAGAAACGAGAAGACAATATTGTGAGAAAGGGAATTAAAATATTGCAATATTGCCAACAAGAGCAGTACTGTTACAATAACGACATAACGATATACATAAAGGCAAATACTGCGAATGCCGCTGTGCCTCCAGCATTGGGTTGATACAGTCAATGTGTGTGTGTGTGTGTGTGTGTGTGCGTGTGCGTGTGCGTGTGCGTGTGCGTGTGCGTGTGCGTGTGCGTGTGCGTGTGCGTGTGCGTGTGCGTGTGCGTGTGCGTGTGCGTGTGCGTGTGCGTGTGCGTGTGCGTGTGCGTGTGCGTGTGCGTGTGCGTGTGCGTGTGCGTGTGCGTGTGCGTGTGCGTGTGCGTGTGCGTGTGCGTGTGCGTGTGCGTGTGCGTGTGCGTGTGCGTGTGCGTGTGCGTGTGCGTGTGCGTGTGCGTGTGCGTGTGCGTGTGCGTGTGCGTGTGCGTGTGCGTGTGCGTGTGCGTGTGCGTGTGCGTGTGCGTGTGCGTGTGCGTGTGCGTGTGCGTGTGCGTGTGCGTGTGCGTGTGCGTGTGCGTGTGCGTGTGCGTGTGCGTGTGCGTGCGCGTGCGCGTGCGCGTGCGCGTGCGCGTGCGCGTGCGCGTGCGCGTGCGCGAGTGCGTGTGTTGATTTGCGAAGTTCATATGCCATTGATATTCCTATTTACACATTATATATAATGTTTGCTTCAATTTATGAGTTTTTTTTATTTAACAATAGCTTGATGGTGGTGGTGGTACTGTTGTTGCTGCTGCTGCTGCTGCTGCTGCTGCTGCTGCTGCTGCTGCTGCTGCTGCTGCTGCTGCTGCTGCTGCTGCTGCTGCTGCTGCTGCTGCTGCTGCTGCTGCTGCTGCTGCTGCTGCTGCTGCTGCTGCTGCTGCTGCTGCTGCTGCTGCTGCTGCTGCTGCTGCTGCTGCTGCTGCTGCTGCTGCTGCTGCTGCTGCTGCTGCTGCTGATGATGATACTGCTGCTGTTTTGTCTCAACATTTTCACATCTATTCAGTAACTCAATGTTTTGGACTTACTAATTGGTTCACGAACACAATATCCAATAAGAAATGTATCTTTTTTCAGGTACATGTGCCTTATGGACGAAGCAGGAGATGAATGACTCTTGTGTCCCACTCTTGTCAGGGTACGACGTTGTGGCAGGAACGAGTCATTGCTTGTTGCTGTCATGGCACGGACAAATATATAAAGGAGATGTTATAATGATTGTCGTGTGACTATGCCTTTGTCCACTTGTTTGTACTTGACTGAATAAACGGCTCAGTTGACATCGATTCGCTCAGAGTGTACGTAACGTCACATTCCTTTTGTTCTGTTCCTCCTTGCACATATTCATCTTTTCTCCGCCATTGTCATCATCTCGTTTAACTCCATCCTGAATTAATTAGGCCCATCTGGAATTAGTTTCGTTGATGATCACAAATGTGAATACTTAAAGTGGTTGGTTTAAAGAAAGTGTGCTCACCTGTATCGTTCAAATCATTGACATTACTTACTTTGACCGTTAGACCTGGTGACATCCGAAAGTTTGAATAGCCTTGTGAAGTTGTGTTATAATGCATTGCAGGATTGACTATCGCGGATAGTTTTACAATTGCGATAGTATCGCGATAGCTGTATAACTATTCGAAAACGTATCAGCTCATAACGTTCGTTCCTGCACGAGATCGTACGCATCGCACCGGCGTGCTGGGCGGGGCGGTCGTTGACGATCAACGCGACGAAAACCGACCTAACTGCATCGAGGTAGAATGGCGAATGACACGCAAGCTAGGGTTGCTCATCTGTGAAGCCGAAGACGTCACTCGCCGAAAACATCTGGCCAACGTCGCCTTCCGCAAGCAGTATACATAGTGGTTAAGGCGATCACAGATTCATCTACAGCTGCGGCTACGGTTATCGGCGTCGTTCGTCGTGCTCGTGTTGACATACAACATGGGAACATGGGGCCTGACGAAATCAGAGCTAGAACGTCTAGACGCGTACCAACGTCGTCACCTACGCCATATCGTCGGCATCCATTGGCCAAACCGTATATCGAACAAGGCACTATACCACCGTTACCGATACCGCCCCATCAGTGAAGTCATCCCGGCTGCCCGATGGCGTCTGTTCGGGCACGTGCTCCGTATGTCACCCAATGCTCCCGCTCAGGGTGCGTTCGACATCTATTTCGTGGACTCAGGCGTCACGTCATTCAATGATAGACGGCGGACGACACTACCGACGGCGTTGAATGCGGTCCTGCTCTGCGCGCACTCGACCGTAGACATTGACGATTGCTTGGGCGGGAACTTACAACTTGACAGTGTAGCATAGAAATTGGCGGAAATTACTGTTTAATTATTTATTAACTGCTTTAGTAATTGTTTTAAACACTCTTTTATGATGTGGACATGTTAAATAAATATTTATTTTATTTACTTATATTTTTATTAATTAACTGCCATGGCACATTTTGTGGAATGACATAAGCGAAACACACATTAGTAATATCCCGTCTGCCACGCAAAAATGCATTTAGTAATAATAATAAAATTGCGTTACTTTCAGGGAATAGCGAATAGTCAGGAAAACAGTATGAAACCGGAACTGATCGTTTATGTTAGGTCGATCAAAATTATAAAATGTCGTGTACTATCGATAGCTTAATTTACTATCGATAGTATTGCATCGTCACATCGATTATTGCGATGCATCGATGTACTGTTACACACGTAATACATCGTCACATCGACTATTACGATACATCGTTGTACTGTCACACCCGTATTACATCGTCACATCGACTATTACGATACATCGTTGTACTGTCACACCCGTAATACACAGAGCCGGACAACGTATGCCCTTTTCGCAAAATGTTGAGGGGATCCTGTAAATAATAATATGATAATGTTTTGATAATAACAATAATAATAATATAATAATAATAACTAAGCAACACATTTGTGCAAGCCGGCTACAATGTCATAGTTGATACAAGATAATTTAGACTTTTCGAGATATTAGTCTAACACGAGACAAGTAAAACATTCATTGAGATGCGCAGTAACAAACACCAAATATTTTTCTCAGTCGCCAACAGATACATGTTGTATACGAAGAAACGTGCACACATTTGGATTATACATTTAAGATGCAAAGCTGGAGATTCTATGTCACTTTATGCAGTTACCTCACCTAGCGGGTGACGCAACAACACTGCTTCATTCGTCAACTATCAGCATCAAGGAAATAGTATCAACAAACATTGGCACCATGGACGACGTTAGCTTACTGTTTGGTGCACTCATGCACTTCATCGAGTGCTTATAATAAATATTAATTATGTATGAACAATCTACATTTATATGCCATATCCGTTCCTCTCTTTCTACCAATTGTACGTCACGTAGCTCCTAGAGCAAGAGGCATGTATTATTTTAATCACCCCTTAAGGGTTTCAATGGTTTAGTCTTAAACTGATCACCAGCAAAAATAAACCGATTTTGTTCAATCACGATATCGTGAATTGCATTGAAGTGGAGAGGACTTTTTTATAAGTATCTTAATTATATATTAAGTATGTGGTGCCCGCCAACATGTTCGCAAAAACAACTTCGCCCCAAACTTGAGGTTTCGGACATTTTCTAGAATTTAATGGGAACAGTGATGTTTTCCACAAGAAAAACACCCGAAGAGACTGGTGATTCAGACATGTTTATGAAGTCAAGTCACGCTAAGTGGATCATGAATAAAAACCGTGCACCGGTGTGTGATTGATTAACGCAACATGATTACCTGGGGCGTTTCTACTCGAACAGTTATGGTAAAACGCATGCTATCTACACAGGATACCGCTGTGTCGATTTGTCGTGAATACACCACATGCTGGTTGGCAGTGTCATTTGTCCAGTTATTCGTAGTTTGGTACAAACATGTATTTACATCGCTTATTCGTTGTTTGGTACAAACATGTATCTACATCGCTTATTCGTTGTTTGGTACAAACATGTATCTACATCGCTTTAGACCAGTACCTTCGGTCACATGCACTATATGTAAAACAAAATTGAACGCAGTGTGACAACGAGTCTTGTAATCGGCCATAAATGTAACAGTTCACCTCATGTTGCGGCTAAATGAACGGAGACATTTTATTCCGACATGGTCGAAGCACGAATAGTGCATTTTGCGCTTGACCCTCGCAATTATAAGATGATACATATTCTAAACATCTGCAATCGGAACACATACATGTATTGTTTAATATTATGTTGCCCACTCATGAGTGACGCACCAGGATAATCCAAATTCAAGCGTTTTGATTTGTACACCTTGATGTATAGATGATATATTACACATCGATGTGTACTGTGTTGTTTAATTAAAAAAAATATTTTTTAAATGTCAGTTTGCCCAAACTTCATTCGGTGTATTTTGTTTAAACACTAAGCCGTGCAACATTACATGCCTTAAACAAATAGTATGTGAGGTCGCGCATCATGGTCAAAGGTCACTTAGGGTGGTGGCTAGGGCTGTGGTTAGAGTTAGAGTTTCCTGGAAGACGGCAGCTCACACAACTCTCACAAAACCAACCTCTCCAGAAAAGCCACCATCATCACCGAAGCAACTGGAAAGACAACTGCAGAACGTCCACCCCGGTCACTGGATGAGTTACTCACTGCCCATTCAGCCAGCTTATTCCACCGCATCGCGATCGACCAGAGCTGTTTGGCGGATGACCACATAATTATGTGTACGTTGGGGCGGGGGGGGGGGTGTAAACAGATCGGAGTAGTGACAGTCTTCAACAACACTGACTTAACTGTTGCATTATTTTCATAACATGGTTGTAGGCTGGGCAAGGTGATGTTTATCGGAAGTATTAGTCGTTAAACATTGCATCTCAATCAATTTAATTACACCAACGTGATTTCAGATGTACCACACATTACGTAGTGTACACATACTTTTTAACTGATGCGAAATCAAATCAAATACATTTTTTACACTGTATATTTTTAAACAGAGAATTACAATCAATAAATAAAACATTTATTAATTAAAATATTTGCATTAGTGGATATAATTATTACAATAAAGGCATTGCATAAGATAACACAATAAAAGTAAACACTACGATTAAAGAAATATGTTTTCATGTCCTTCTTAACACGTATATAAGCACGTTGCGTTATTAGCCATATTGGAAGAGAGTTCCAGACGGTGGGACCTGCACGTGAGAAAGCTTGTCGGCCGAGCCGTTCCAGGTTTACCATAGGAGCAACAATGAGAGACTGGTCAGCCGAAAGAAGATTGCGACAGAGAACATATGGAGATATGCGGTCAGCAAGGTAGCGTGGAGTGTTTGCATGCACGGCGCCTTGCATCAAGGTCAACAGTTTATACTGAATCCGCTGAGCCACAGGTAGCCAGTGCAGCTCTTGTAGCGCCGGCGTCATGCTGTGTTGGTCACGTCGAGGTAGACAGAGGACGACACGCGCAGTTGATGGCGGGACCATCTCAAGTAGACGCAGCAGGTTTCCGGTAATGCCGTACAGGGCCGCGTTTCCGAAGTCAAGTCACGACGGGACAAGCGCGTGTACAAACGTCTTGCACGCACTGAGCGGCAGAAACGATCTTATTCGCGCAATGCCACGTAGTTGGGCGTAGGCAGTCCGGCAGGTACGGCTAACATACGGCCGTCGACATCTTGGAGTCGAGCTGTACGCCAAGGTTACGTATGTTGGCTGAAGTGCTGACGCCTCGCAAGCAGATTAGGTTTAATTCTGCGAGAAGAAGGTCGTGGTCGACCGAATCGAACGCAGCGCTGAGGTCAAGCAGTACAATAACTACATGCTTACGAGCATCCAGTGAACGCAATATAGCATCCTGAATACGTACAATCGCTATCCCTCTCTCGACGCTGTGCAAATGCCACCTGAGAATCCAATCAAACGCGAGCTAGTTGCCGCATCGTTCCGTCAAGCGTGACCGGCGAGTGCACTAGATGCCACGATGCAGCCGTTGGAATTGGTTACAGCCATGCAAACTGAACGAGCCAGTAAGACAATAGGGACAAACATGAAGAATGATGTTGTGTTGTTCTGTTCAATTGTGCTCCTTAAACAAATCATGGTTTGGCCTGTCGCCGAGATATCGAATAATGTTAATGTCGACGTCGGGTTATGTATATGACGTTGTAGTTTGGATTGCACAATACGGGTTAATGTTGCAATGTGCGGTTTGTTTAAACACGATAGCCTATGCATTCAATCATACAGTGACACATGTTTCTTGGTTGTAGAAAAGTTATTTTTTGTGTCTTGTTCCTTTGTCTGGCTGTTGCAACAATATCGCATCGTAAGTATTGCATGTCGTGTTTGAATTCGTCAGCCACAAACTTGTTATTGCTGAAAGGACAACAACATTAAGCTAGTAATGTGTGAAATTATTGTTGCCACCAGTAAGCCAGTCATACCCTACCGACGAAACTCCCAAGTAAGGTCAACATTAACGACGAATTATCATATGATTAAGTTAGCACTATCAATCTACATCTCTTCGCATGAAACCTGGTACCGAATTCTTACAGGAATACAGTGTATTACACTGACGGATCTGCCTGGACAGCGGTAAAAATTATTAAATATAGACATTCGCTTTACATATAGAATACACGCATCAGCACGAGTTCACCATTATATTCGCTCGGTAATAAGCATGTTTATTAAGATGCCGTGAAATCCTGCATCACATCATGGACTCTCGAACACCCATCCACCTCAACGTGGCCATGGCCATATCTCTTGAAACTTTGTCGTATGCCTTTTCAAGGTATATGAATCCCATAACCATATTGTCATGTCCCTCCAGTCTCTTTTCCACCAGTTGTCTCAAAGTGAACATCACGTACGCCGCACCTCTTCCTTCTCCGATGCCTTACTGCTCTTTTCCCATTTCACACTCCACTATCCTCCTTACTCTTCCGTCCATAATTCTCTCTACCACTGTCGCATTACTGCGAATTGCTATTATATGAACTATTTTCCTGGTGAGGTAAATGTTAGAGTGTATATAGACGGATGGCATAAACAAGTTATGTACTGGTATCTAGTATTGTGTGGGAGCTCACATTAGAAGTTTGTTGTTAGGCGTGGGGCATGATCATGTTATGTAATAATTGTACCCATGATGTTTTAGCTTTTGGCGTGGTACATTTTAGTAAAAGGGGTATCAACGCAATGACACCGTCCATAGAGGTTTATTGATTTTGATTGGTTAACGCCGACCTTGTGATCTGGTGGGAAAGTTACTAAGCGATGGGTGTAAGATGCGAAATATAGGATATTCGAAAGGGGCCAGAACACAAAATGCGGCATTATTTCCAACGATGATGTCCGGCTAGGCCCGGTATGAAGAGGGCGCGATTTATCGCGACGTCGAAGAACCCTTTACAACTCTGTTCGCATTGACAACAGCGAGCGAAAACGCAGACAACACAATGCCTTACACTGGTTGCAGCAAAAACATAGTCATGTTAATTTGAAAATGACTGCACAAAGTCTGTTTTCATAGTATTGGCAGTGTCAAATGACCAATTTTTCCACATGAATTGCACCTTTTCCAAGTTCAGTGCGTCCACAGTGGTGTGATTGTTGATCTCCACAGTAGTTGCAAATGTTATGCTTGTCTGATTTAGCATGTTTGCTGTTTTCAGCGTTAGATCAATTATATGAACTGCGTCGATGTTGCTGACCTCCTCTGTAGCTTTGACTGCTAGCTCGGTGACTCCGTCTAGCGATTGTCGGTGTGACGAAATTGATTCCGTGAACAGTCTTTGTATGTGCTTCGACTCCAGCAGTTTGTTTTTCGCTCACTTCAAGGGCTCGATCAGCTGCTATTAGCTGATCATGGTTAAGGTCTTCCCTAAGTGCACGGCGGCGGAGAGATTGAGAATGACACGCAAATATTACTTGATGTGCAATTCGCAAAATGACGTAATCTGTGGCTTCTTGTACAGTCAGTTTGCTGAATATCTTGTCTATTTCGTGTCCAGCATAGTGGAGTAATAATGCACGCATGCGCACTGGCTATGACTGTCATCAAACGGTAAAATCGGGATAACCATTTTTTCTAACGTGGTCCGACATTTCCATCTGTTCGTAAGTCGAATTGTGGGAAGGATGGTAGAGTTACAATGCTTGCGTCAACGAGATTGTCGTGGACTGTTGAAAACACAGTCGTGGTCATGTCGCCGTTGTTTTGTCGGTCATTGACATATTACGAATACGTTGCGCATTCACTGCGAAAGTTCATTGTAAATGTTCATGATGTGTTTTCCCAGCATGGAGAACATTTACTTCGCCGCCAGATGTTGTGTCTCATATCTCAAATGATTGTATTATATCGCAACAAATTAAAATAGACATGAATGTGAACATATACTGCTTTACTGGGCATCACGCCTTTACACGTGCCCGCGCCTCCTTACATCCGGGTCTTAGAAGGGTCGCTACGACACAGGTGGAAACACATGATCTACTATGTTGTCTACGACCCAGGTGAAGTGAAATAC